>JANHJO010007079.1:229134-241879 GCA_032468235.1 Pseudoxyrhopus heterurus | reverse complement strand
CTATCTATCTATCTATCTATCTATCTATCTATCTATCTATCTATCTATCTATCTATCTATCTATCTATCATCTCTATATCATCATCTATCCACAATACACAAATGGAAATAGCATGCATTTTGAGTAAAGCTATAAATCATATAGCAGGTGAAATGTAAGTTGGATGCCTTCTTCCTTTTCTATGATTTTCCCTGATAAAATTTATACTGTTTTTGAATCATAGCAGTACTTTTTATGTGGGGATCCTGGAATATATCTTTTTTGGCAAAAGAGTCAGCATGATGGTCATTCCTGAAAATCAGTTTTCTCATCTGATACTTCCTAGGATGATGCCACATGAGTTGACTATAATTCCTATAATTCCCAGGCAGCATAGTAGATTGAGATAAGAAGGTCTGTAGTCCAATATACAGAACATCTACAAGGCACCAGATTGAGCAAGTCTACTTTAAATGACATTGAGAGACTCATCTGCTTATCATCCTTTACTATATGGAGTCTCCTGTTTCTCAGTCTATCAACATGATTTTCCACAGCTTGAAGTATAGAGAAAAATTAGCATCCCTTGAAAAGTTCTAATTTGTATTTTTATGCTAAAGGTATAATTAAAATAAACAGGTGTTCTCCTGACTAATTCATAAATTAAAGCATTTCCCCAAAGAACCTTTACACTCTTGAAGAAAAAAGTTAATGTTATGCATATTCTTTATTGAATTGCAAAGTAAATGGAATTTGATTTAGATCAACTAAAGAAGAAAGGAGGGTGTATGAAACTAGCTAGGTCATTGCATGTTAATAGATAGTCTTTGAAGCCTGACAATATCTAAGAAAGAAATCATGCAAATGGCATTACTTTTATTGAAAAAACAAAACAAAAACCCTATTCCTTGTGCTATAAGAATGTTAAAGCACATGTACTTGAACAGATCAAATACCTTACGGTTAGTCTATGTTGCTTCCCAAGCATATATACAGAATTTGAGCATTTTTTCCAGAGCCAGAGATTATTTTTTTCTTTTTCACTAACATTATTATTATTAGTTGGCTGCTAGGAAAGTAGGGAAAACAGCCTCATTGCATTCCTCCAGGAAGTAGAAAATCTCTGCAAAATCATGCCACTAGCATTTGGCAATTTGTTGGTGAATTTTGTTAAGGATAAAACTTACGTATAGTTCTGGTAGATCTGTCTTGTCTAGTTAAGTTTCAAGATTTCCCTATTCTCACATCCTTGAAAAAAAAATGTTTATGGAGACCACTTTAATATTTCATTTCCGCATGGCACTGTTCTTAACAGCATTTGTGTTCCAACCTAGAATTGTTTCAAAAGTGCAATCCGATATTTAAATGTCTTCCATGTGGTTAGTGGTCATTTTTAAAGTCAAAATGTGGTGAGTGTGTTTGTTTGTATGTATAAAAGTGAAAAAGGAAGGAGGGTATTGTTGTTTTTCTTGTTATGGTTCCAGGATCCATTTATCTTTTCCACTGTGTTGGTCTAATCCTTACAGCAAAGCTATTAATGCAAGAAGAGTTTTTGTTTATTAGCCAGAAAAGCCTGAATGTGATTTGTGCCGAGAGGGAGTGATTAGCTCACTTTCACTGACAATCTCCATTGCCTAAGAGAGTATTTAAACCTGGGATCTTCCCCTTTTATCTTCTAATGCCTTAACCACTCTATCATGCTAGCTATCTTGATTAAATGAGGGGGAAAGATACATAAATATATATTAAAAGGGTCAGAAATGGCATATTCATATTGGTTGTGCTCTGCTTGTTTTGTATTATGACCATTTCAACTGGGCCGTGGCCCTGCTAATGGCTAGCAAGTGCCCCCCCCAAATGCTTGTGCTTCAGTTGAAATAGGCGCCCATTCCTGTAAGTTCATCTTTACAGATAGCCTACTATGGCCCTTTTAATGTATTTTTTATTGGTATATAATTTTTCCTTGGAAGAAATATTAGAATTACATATTTTAACTTCTTTCTACCCATTAAGATTTTGTATGCCCTTAGGGGATTTTACATAAACTTAATGCCTGTCTCCCAAATACATGACAGTGGAGTAAATGCAGTATCAGAAAGGGAAAAACATATGTATCAATAACATACATAATGTACAGAGCTTCCTAATATAAGGACAAAACTAAAAAAGAAGAGAGCAGAAATCTGCAGGACGTGTACTGAAGAAGAAAGTTCTTTCAGTGGGGTAGCAAGAAGGACAATTTGGGTCAACTAATCTTTTCATGAAAAGGTTAGCAATCTTAGTATGATGTGCCCATAAAATGAGTCTCTCTCTGGATTTAAATATGTCAGAATGAATAAGTGGTTTGAAAAGGGTATTTGATGTCTGAGATATATAAAAATATTAGTGACTGCTCTCAGTGGACATGTTCATTTAAAAGTAACCCATTCCCCCTTTAAAAAAGGTGTATGCTAAGTTAATTCTTTAAAAATTGAATTTCTGCCTAATATACAATTAAAAAGCATTTGCATATGTGCATCAAGTATGCTCAATCATGACTACTAGTTTCAATTATTATTGCAACCATTTAGTAAACAATTTGGAGCCTTATGTCAAAACTGTGCTCCATCACTTTGAAACTTTGGTAGTATATATTTCATTTCCTGACAGAAATTGTTCTGTGGTAAGCATTCAATTTCACAGTGGTAATTTTTACCTTAAATTATATGTCTTTCCTGGTAGTACATTTTCAGAGCTGTTAGGGTTCAGAAAAGATATCACAGCAGTGGTGTCCTGTTGTTGTGTATCTTTAAACTTAGTTTATATACATTTGTGTAGAGATAATACCCTTGTTGGGTGGTGCAAACACATTTTGGTGTGCAAAAGGGGTGGGCATAGGTATTTCATCTCTGTCTCTTTCATCATATGTCCTCAGAATGAAGCTTGCAGTTCAGAAGCTTTAAAACCATGTCCCTAAATTGGAGAGAGTTTTTCCACAGGTAGAGGATGTCTTCTGCTGCACATGTCTGCCCTTTGCACATAGAAAGCAATGGGGATATGACAGAAAGGGATAAAGCTAGTATCTAACCTTTCCCTAATTGTAAAACCTCCATCATTTCTCAATACTTGAAGCGATGTAGAACCATTCTTGAACCTAATAATAAGGTAGTGTTAGACTGAATTCTATCTTGCTGGAGTTTGAATTCTATGTTCTATTCTTGTTCAAAATGAAGGGAAAAACGGAGAACTAAATTTAGTTATCAGCCCAATCCCCTCACTCCAAATCAAGTTCCACTGAGTCATTCAGGCTTTTAGACTAATCTTTCCCAAACTGGCTGATAAGGATGGGAATTGCATTCCAACATGTTTAGAGTCTCCCACATTGGAGAAAACCTATGCAGATTTTAGACACTGAGCTATTTGGAATATTCCAAGTGATTTCTATTTTTTTTCTGTTCTGTGTTCATGATTGTGGTGTCGAGCCAAATCTTAATGTGGTTTCACTGTCTTTCCTACCCCTACTTGTTCAGTCTTCATTATGAATCTAACTCCTTTTTAGGTTTTGGCAATGTAAAGAGTCAAAACCAGGGGTGGGATTTTACTGGTTTGGACCAGTTCGGGCGAACCGGTAGTTCCAATGATCATTTGGCCCCACCCACCTGCCCCTGCCCTAGTCTGTCCTTTATTTCCATGTTTTGCAGCTCAGCTGATTCATGCAACACAGTGGATTGCTGCATCTCAGCTGTTTTACTCACCAGGGCTACAGTAGAAGGTAAGTATTAGAGCTGAAAATGGGCGGTTTTCAAATGTTGTTACACCGATTGAATCCCACCCCTGGTCAAAACACACAGGATTAGTGTAATTCCTTGGACTCTTCAGAGCCCTAAATCAGGGATAGGCAACCAGATACCTTTCAGATTGTTTTGAATGTCATTTCTTTGTCAGCACAGTGGCCAATGGCAGCAGATTGCATGTGGTTGGGTCTATTGCTCTGGACATCAGCTGCTTGGGGTTGGCTATGTGGTAAGTTTTATATGACAATATATTTTATTCTTTATAATGTTTCCACCTTCCCTTAAAATGTTAACATAATCCACAAGGGACTGGGAATCAACATCTCTGGATAACTGATAGTCAAGCTGAAACTAAATTAATTATGTAAGAACAGCTAATGAGGGAAAATCTTTTACTCAAACCTTTTGAAACCCCCAAATAAGTTACTCAACCTAATCCACATATCAAAGGGTAAGATCTGTAAATACAAATAGAATTAATTAAATTGGTCTCCCAGTGGAACTGCATGTTAACAAGAATAAACATCATACACCTACACCCCTCAAGTGTCACCCTAGAATCAGCACATATACCCTTACACACCCAGGACAAGCTCCCCTATACAAAGTGTCTCTGTGATCCATTTCTCTGCAGCTGCCCCCAAGGCAAATCCCTTTGCTTGTGGGAATACATATTTCTCATTTCCTCACAGCTGCCTGAATTTCAGTTTTATTTATTATTGCACAAACTGTTGGAACCCCAAAT
Source organism: Pseudoxyrhopus heterurus (assembly GCA_032468235.1). NCBI lineage: Eukaryota > Metazoa > Chordata > Lepidosauria > Squamata > Pseudoxyrhopus > Pseudoxyrhopus heterurus. Next base: position 237,381 of record JANHJO010007079.1, on the reverse strand, counting down.
TATTCTTTTGACAGCTACTTGCAAGGCAAGTAACAAAGACTCAGGTTCTAAGACCTCAGTGGAAGAATTACCAGCCTTTAACATGGAATGATAAAATCTGTCATGCATACTTGTGTAACACTGGGAGGTACCTTTTTACTAAATGTCTCATCACCATGAAGTGACTTAAAGGCCCTTTTTAAGACCAGGGTTTAAAGTCCATAAATATTGTTCTGGAATAAAATTGAAGAGATACATCCATAGGCAAACAACTGAACAGCTGTGAATGTGTGAAACAATATATTACAGTAAATAAATGATTCCCCTTCCTAGATGCTGCATATGTAAGAAAACAGAGTCTGTTTGCCTTGGTGGAGCCCAGAGCTTTAGCGCTGAAAGGGATTTACGCAATCTTGTCCCACAGGAGAGCATCATATTTTTCTTTCTCAAATCTGTACAGAAGTCAGCCTCAGAGCTAAGCACCCTGGGCTCCTCAAAATGTATAGCTGAATTTCAGAGCTGGGAAAGCTGAGAAATTCTATGGTGGGGTTATGAATGTCAACAAAGCCCCGACAGCAGGCAAAGTTCAATGTAAATTTTAATTATAATAAACTAAAGAAGAGAGGATTATTTTTTAAAAAAGGAATAGGCTTCAACTAAATCAAATTACTTTTAAGGCAAATTATTTTCGGAAACAACTAGAAGGCAATCACCAATGCTGTTGAAAAAGGATTGTCAGCAAAAGGCATCTGTTTTTTTGTACAGTACTCAAGGGGTAAAATTTTCAGATCTATAAAAAAAATCAGGGCTCAGAATAAAAGAGCAACCAGATGGTGGTGTGGTATTATTCACATAATTGGTTATAGCTTAAATATTTGTCACATGTAATTATAAGGCTAGATGTGAATAAGTTGACATTTAATACTCATTATTTCTATTATTTCTGCCTTGCTAGTGCCCTGGCACATACCATGCCAACTAGGTTCCAAAAACCAAAGGATCCTTTGATCAAAACCCAAGGACAAATTCTGGATGCATAGCATCTTAACAGTCAGCAAAAATACGCACACTCCAAGAATACAGTAAACTATAGTTGTGTATTAGATGCTCAGATTGCTGTCTGTTGGGAAGTCAACTATATATCCAGTCTGCCCAGACTTGTAGGACAGTCTAGTGTGGAGAAAATATTTGAAAGCGCCAACCTGTGTGACCCACAGAAACTCTACTGTGTTTTGAAAGTATATAAATGGAAAGCTACAAATCTGACTCTCCATAGACAGAAAGCTACAAAATTGAGATTCCACTTAATAGAATATTCGTAGACAAATCTGGAAGCCAGGCAATATTATAATTCCTAATTACACACACACACACACACACTTTTTAGTTCATAATATTCTCATGAAAATCCCAGGCACCCATTATTTTGTGTTCTGGTTCTCTGCAATCATTATTTGGATATAGAGATTCCATTTTTATATAATATGCCACCATTCTTCCAGTCTTATCTCTGGAACTCCTGAGTTTTTAAGCATCATACTTCATTGATAGTATCATGATATCTACCACGGATGAGATAAATACACATGCACACACACCCTGTCCCTCAAGGCTGGCAAACCATTAGAAGTGCAACTCTTACTGATTGTGAACAAGTTTAGCTTGAAGAAAATATATATCTTCAGATCAATGAAACTGTCATAAGAGCTTGCCAAGTTCCACAATAATTTTTTCTGCCACTTCTTATTCCTAAAGCTCTTTATTTCTTTTAAATACACTCACCGGGTCACAGTAGTGATCAGATGATGCAGTTTTAGAGGGCAGTAGCATTGGACTAAGCAGGAGCTTAGCAATCTTTGCCAAAAATTGAGTGGCCCTTTTTATATTTGGGGCATGAAAGGCAGAGATGTCAGATCTGGTCTGCAAAAATCTACCTGGCCACTAGATGAAAGCAAAGGGAGATAGAAAACTTTTTTCTATCATCTACTGTTCATTCAGATTTTTTTCAGACCAGATGTGGTAGCCCTAGAACAATTTGTTCCAAAAGATTGTTTATTACAAGTTTATTACTTGTCAAGGACTAACTACCATTAATGACTCTGTCATTTTAATGCACTTTCCTCCCATCCTTACATCGAGAGAAAAGTATATCAGCATAAATTGTGGGCTTCCTAATTTTAATGCGCCTTAGCAATGAATTGAGGCAGTATTGCTTCTTCACACAGTTTCATGCCACTAATCACTTTCCTGAATATGTGGCAAGGCAGGTTCAGAAATTCAACTTGCTTTGTATTATTTAGATGTTCATTATTTACTTATTTTTAAATTACTTTGGGAAACTTCTCAGAATTTATAATTCTATGAATCAGAAATCTGAATTCCGTTCTATAGTAATCCAGAAAACCCTTAGATGGCATCTTACATGGAATCATTTTGTGGGGCTATTCATTTGTTGGGAGCTCAAGAGATTTTAAGAAATGGAAGATCAATACATACACAGAGTATGCACGAGTGATTTGAAATACTTTTTAAGCATATGAGCATTTGTTTACCAGTGGGAAAGTCTATTTCTTGCAAGACTCATTTAGGATGTTCTATGAGATTGATAATCCCTTGTTGATATCTCTTACAAAGAAGAAAGAGACTGTGCAAATGAGATGCTTAGTCTCTACTTCAGACCCAGTCAAATATTAATGGAAGTGTACTACACACTGACCTAAAATGTTTTGTGTAAGTATAAGAGGGAAAACACATATTTCACACTGGAACATCTAAGGCTAATTTCAGATTGCCTCAGGACTGGATTAACTAGATGAAAATAATATGAAGATATGCTCTCTGTAACAGTTAGTGGGGAATTTTTGTGTCACAGCAAGATAGACATTGATGAGCCCAAATTTGTATTTGGAATAACATACCAACATTATATGCCAATAATGCCTCTTAAAAGGACAGTATTAATATCAGAGGTGATATCCTTGTATTAGAAGAGAGATGAATGTGCCCTAGTCTAACCTCTTATTTTCTTCACAGATTTTAGAATAATATCATCTTGCAGATGTGAGACCTGAAAATAGAATAATTCTGCATTCTATAATTATCAGAGCTATGACCTTAGAACATCTCCTGTAGCTTGTCCACCTGACACTACCTTAGTAAACTCTGCTTATTGCCAGACAATAACAGATGGCCTCTTTTTTCTTTCTGTTACCATATCCATGTATTTGATAATAAAGATACACAGTTTGATCATACAATTGCACTTAAGCTTTCAGAAACATTTTATCACTGGGTGAAGTAATATTAATGATTTTAGTTTGGGTGCTAAGAGGTAATTGAAATTCTTTTCAATGCTGCATGTGTAGATGTATAATGTGGGGAATGTTAATTTTTTAAAAAAATGTTACATTGGCAATAAACACATTATTTGTGGCTAATATGTAGGTTTGAGATGATGTGAAACAAAGTAATTTATAATTTATTTATTTATTTGTATCTTACCTTTATTATTTTTTCAAATAACTCAAGACAGAGAAGATATCCAACACTCCTTTCTCCTCCTATTTTCCTCACAACAATAACTTTGTGAGGTGTGTTGGGCTGATAGAGAGTGACTAGCTGTCTTTCATGGCTAAGGCAGGACTTGAGGAATTCAAGGTTTCTCAGTTTCTAGCCAGGTGTCTTGATCAGTAGACCAAACTAGCCCATAATCCTTATTAATTACAAAATTATTCTTCAAGATTTCTTTTCTAACAAAATTAATCTATGACACAATTTCATCATGGCCAACCTATCTTAGATGAAGATGGGTCTCCATTTCAAGAGACAATTAATGTGCATAATACCTGCTTGGTTTGTTTTTATGTTCCTATAATGACATCACATTATATTCACTACCAATACAGTTACAGAGCAAATCTTTTATAATTCAAAAGAGATAGTGGAACAGGTGAATTATGATAAAAGATACAAGAAATAATATTGTAGCAAGAATTATCTCCTGAGTGAATAGTGTCCACTGTTGATGAAAAGATGTTGATGTAAAATAAACCATACATTGGGATGTCACAATTCAACCCCTGGTTCTTCATAAATGTGACTTGATATCAGATATAATTCTGTAAGTCTTAGGGTTTTCATTGTGAATGTATAACTTGTCCAAGTTCTGATTGCTTACAAATTTTTTTCTCCTTTGAAAAGGCCTCCCTCCCTTCCATCTTCCCCATTCTACATGCTTTTTAGAAGTGCATTGGAATTTGATTCCATAGATTTTTTTATTGTTCACATAATTATTGTGAGCATGTTGACTCCCTCCCCCCTGCTGCCTATGAGTTTAATTTCCCTTTCCTGATGTGGAAAAAAAAAGGGTTGGGATTGAATTAAATTCTATGAAACGAGAGGCTGATTACCATTGGAGAGATATTTGTACAGCAAATCATTATTGGTCTTAGCTAGATTAAATTGTACCCATCAACTTTTCACTGAGATTTTCTTTGGGGCTGGGTGGGTGGGAGAAACAAAGAAGACAATTCCATCCTCCACAATTGCATGCAAATGATTGAAAAAATGTTTAACACACTTTCATCACATTTCTCAAAGAAAGAAGGTTTGAAAGAAGTGGAGTGGGTGGTTAAGAAAAATGGGGCTAGTCCTTAAATAGAAAGAACCATAATAAAAAGATAAGCATGAGAATGAGAGAAGCTGATAGTAAATTCAATGTCTGTTTTTCCTGGAAAACTATGAAGTGAATAGGACAAACAGGTTTTTTTAAAAACGTTCTCATTTTCAAGGCAGCTAGCACAGAGTTTCTGAACTCTCTCTCAAAGAGCTTGACTTACAGCTTCATACTTATGAAGTGTCACAGCATCCACACGGTCACCTGACCAAAATCTGGGCATTTAGCAACTGGCAGGTATTTGCAAACGTTGCAACATCCTGGGAGAATGTGATCATCACTTACGACCATCCTAGGGGGCTTTCAACAAGCAAAGCCAGTGGGAGAAGCTGGATTTGTTTAACAACCGTGTGATTTGCTTAAAAACCACAGCAAAAGATGGTTGCAAAATTGAGTGTGACTCACTTAACGACAGCATCAATGGCAATGGAAATTCTTGTTCCAACTGTGGTCTTAAGTTGAGTACTACCTGTAAAATTGAGGAGGCTTGTCTCTTATACAAAGAAAGTGTGTAAGAGTTGATTTCTGATAAACTTGAGACTTAGCCTTCACACCCATTCCCCTTCCAGTCTTCTTTCCTTCAAAAGTCCCCCTCCCACTTCCCCTTCCCCAGAGAAACTTGATTTTCTTATTTTCCCCATCCTTCTCTTTCCGATGAAGAATATCTCCTTTCCCTTTCATGCCACAGAGTTAGGAAAGAGAAAGTAGAAGTAATTCTGTGTTCACAGAAGATTGATTTAAACTGGGAGAGGATGTAATGGGTAGTAGGCATTACCTTGAAGGTTTTGAAGAAAGGCTCTGAGAGCAATCCCTTCCATCAAATTTGGTCAAGCCCACCATTGATAAACTTCTGCCTTAAATGAACTAAATTGGACATTGATAGTTCCTCATCAACTTCTATTTTCATCATAAGCCCTTTTAAGATTATGAGCCTAGATGGACTTGGGTATTTCTATTTCTATTATTCTAGAAAAAGCCTTTATTGGTCCTGATGTATGCTCTTATGAGTAATTCCAGCCTGGGACAGTGAAAGCCCCTGACCAGAGACAGCAGCTTATATGGGAAAGAAAGGATGATTCTTGAGAAATACGTTAGCTGCCCAGGGGGGACACTGGCCTTAGATGGTTCTATAGCATCTCTGACATAATATATTCAGTGGGGCCAACTTTTTAAAAATGAAAGGACTCACTTTTCTTGAAGAAGTATAATGTGAAACTTTTATACAAAGGCCATTCCACCCACCCACCCATAGGATTGATCTATGCTAATGTGATAATAATATTTTGCACTATTCTTTTAGCTTATGGTTTATATACTACTATATGGCCTTCCTCTTCCATTTTTAAATAGTTTGTTAATTATTTTGTTCTACAAAATAAACTTGAACAATAAATTTTCTTTTCTTTCTTTCTTTCTTTTGTTTTTGCAGAGTGGTGGTGAGGTAATTTTGGTTACTTGAGGGCCTGTGGCAGCTCAGCCAGGACAATGATTAAGAGCCATTCTTTGCTCCTTGTCCCCAGTGCTTCAAAACTGGCAGATACAAATGGTCTGCAAACTGTTTTTGAAAGCTTGGGGAATAGAAATGGAAAACTAAACAGTGCCCTTACTTTTATTTTGTTGTTATATATTCGAGCAGTTTGGGAACATTATGCAGTCAGCAATTCATGACTATCCTGAACTTTATTATTTACTTAACCCAGAGCAATATTTTGGCATTTTCTATTTTTTCCTGTAATTATCTATTCTCTTAACCTGGAAATATATAGGTCAAGTAAATTTAAGAAAAGATTCAAGGCTATTTTACCATTCCTAAAGGGGTCTTTTAGGTTTCTATTTTTTTACTCTTATACCTACTGGACATATTTAATGTTATGTAAGTTATATTAAGTACAAATATTGTTTCCAGCTTTCTTTATTTGATAGCCTGTTTCAAGCCACCATCTGTTTTCAACTCTGTCAACCAAAACAAATAAACCTTTCCCTTTTGGTCTCCTTATAACATTTCTAACCTTTTTCTTGGCATAAATACATCAAGCATGTGGGGGGGAAAAGCCACTGCAAGCTTTTGCTTTGAACCAATGAACTCAAACAAAACTCTATGTTGCATTTTGGGCTTTGTTCACATTTCACTTCTTCCAGCAATGTCTATCCCTTCATTTTTAAAAGGTTGCCCCCACTGAACATAATATGTCAGAGATGATGCAGAACCAGCTTTTGTTGATTAATATACTACATTTCTGAATTTCACCAGGCCCAGGAGAGACAAGAGTAACAAGGGAGATAATGGGGAGAGGCAAAGCCAACAAACAGCAAAGAATTCATGCAAGCAAAAGGACGTGCTCTAATTTCAGAACAATCCAACCACCGCCAAAGACTTGGTGGAGGCAATCAAGATAGGATGGAAGAACTGCTGCACTGATAGGTGGAAACTTTAATCTTTGGAAAGCTCAGTGGGCATCAGAATATTGGCAGGTAAGATCAAGTCAAAGATAGTGACCTAAATAAAAGATGTTCCAGAGGAAGCTGATTATAGATTGGATATGAACCAATATCTCTGGGCTCAGGGTTTTTTTTCCTACTGGCCCTCAGAATTAGGCCTCTTGATTTCTTCAGTCCAAAGCAGACATCATTATTCTCCTTTTGAATGATGGCATTAGGAGAAAAAATAGAGGACAAGATTGAGAAAAGGACATGAGAAAAAAAAGAAAGAAATGGAATTCTTACATATACACTAGTATGACATTCCTCAGGTGAGTCATAAATGCTTTCCTAGTTATTACATGGTTGAGAAGATAAAATGGGAAGATGAGAATTGTAGACTGAAGGGTTGACAGAAGTTTGAAAATGAAATGGATGAGGACATTGAATACAGAACAGTGTGGAAGGAAAAATAACGCTGGAGAGGGAAAGGGGGAGAAGAGAAAACAATGAGTACTAAGTATTTGGGGCACTTTGGGAAGAATTTTTAGAGGTTATGATGGTTAGTGAGAAATTCCAATTCCTCAGTGTCAGGAAGTTTCACACAGGAAGGCTGTTCTCATGGCAGGAAGTACAAGCAAGCCTTGTCTTAATTCTGAAAATCAAGATTAAATATTGTGTGCAAGAGTTGATAAATAACCAATATAGTACATTGAGAAACCTATGTTCAATATGAAATACTTTAGAATAGATTCAATTCAGTTGATTGCGCAAACACTTAAATTTTTTAGAGTAATTGGAAAGATGAAATAATGGTTGCGGGGGGTGGGGGGGGGTTTAGTTCCCAAGAATGAATGGACTGTTGGATTCCCTCAGAGATGAATAGATAACTTGCACATTTGAACATATCTTTTTCCCACTTCATGATATGATTAAATGTATTGATACAAAAGGATTGTATGAATCTTCGTTTAATTTGTCCAATAAGATGATATGACATAAATGGAAGAGAAAGAATAAATATATGAAGGAAGAGGAAGGGAAGGACTAAGAAAGTTGTGATTGGATGGAATTGATATCACTCTCAGAAAAAGAGAAATGAGAATAGCAATAGCAATAGCACTGTATTTATATACCGCCTATCAGGGCTTGCAACCCTCTCTAAGCGGTTTACA
>JANHJO010007079.1:197925-209810 GCA_032468235.1 Pseudoxyrhopus heterurus | reverse complement strand
GAAGAAGGGGACGACAGAGAATGAGGTGGCTGGATGGAGTCACTGAAGCAGTCGGTGCGAGCTTGAATGGACTCCGGAGGATGGTGGAGGAGAGGAAGGCCTGGAGGAACGTTGTCCATGGGCTTGCGATGGGTCGGACACGACTTCGCAACTAACAACACCTCATAGTTAAACAAATAAAAGAGAACCTCCACATCATACCCTGTGCTGCCTGCATTTGTTATATATCACTAGGTCCCTTTATAGCCCTCAAACTGTCGTAAAATGCTCAGTATGGCCCACCTCTGCTGTAAATAATGACTTATCAAACCTATCCTGAAGCCTACATTGGACACGGACATTCCTAATATCAGTCATTCAGTAAATACAGACAAATTTTGGGGATCTTCTATTATGCGAGTCTGTAATTCACACATAATGCTCCATTTGAGGGAATGGATCCATCCCTGGACATGCAAGTTAGCACCACAGAGCAGCCCAAAACAATGTCAAGCACTAATGATGAATAGACTGCTTAATCTCACAGGAAGCCAGAAGCATGCATCAATTTGACAATTTCTCCAATTGCTGAAGCTATGAAACTACTGTCAGGGGTGGAGAAAGAAAATACCAGGGAGATGTAGTTGTTTGTCGAAAGCATTCTCCTCCTTGCTAGAAGACTAAGGTACAGTTATTCCATGGGGGAAGAAGGAATGACTGCTGTCGAGCTTGCTAGTGTCCTTCATAAAACGGAAGTTTGAGGAATGAGACAGTTACAAACCCTGAGATAGTCCTGTAGATCTTAGATACAATCATGTTCTTCTCCCTTGGGCATACTCTGTGAATCTTCTCCCACAGCATTTATCAAACTTTGCCACCCAGACAGAATGGTGAACTGTGCCATGGTGGCCCAATCATAGGTGGCAGAAGGGTTAAATTCAGTTATTTGTCAAAGAAAGATCAGCTGAGAAACAAAAGTCCTTATGAGTCATGGATGACTCACCAATAAATCTTTCCTTTAGCGATGGAATACTCAACACAGTCTTCTATTGCTGGCAGATGAGCCCTGTGTGTGCTCTTGAGAAATCTTCTTTCAATTTCATTACGGTTGGAATAATGCCTGCTTGCTATATTTATCAGTGTTCTCTAATCAGCTACCTGTGGCCCTTGTTGGGCTTGCTAATGCCTAACCCTTAGATTTGTTTAGACGTTGCATTTCTGTTGACAAAGTGCAGCTTTGGGCATCAGATAGTAGATCAGAGTCGATTAGCTTTAGACCGCTTCATAAAGCATGAAGAAGGCAGTCAACCTAGGAAATATGGAGAAAAAAGAGTTCTCTGTCTCTCTGTCTCTGTCTCTGTCTCTCCCTCTCTCTATTTCTCTCTCTGTGTGTATTGGGAGGAATGTCTAATCCTCTACCCTCCCTGTATCATTCTTACTGTATCATAATTTAGTAGTAATTTGTAAATTTATGGTGGTAGGATTACCATTCTACCATTTAAAAATCTAGGCAATTAGGAGATGACAAGCCAAGAGTGAGATTTTTATACCTCTTTATTCTCATCTAATGCTCAGATGCTTTTTTTTGCAGCAGCAGCAGCAGCAGGGTTCTCTGGCCATTGGAGAATGTCCTCTTCTACCCTCAGCTTAGCCACTCTGTTCATTTCCCTCCTTTAATGTTTTCTGATCCTAAACTCTACTGAGATTTTCCCTGCAATGCTGGTGATGCCAATTACTCCCCTCCTATTCTTTTCCAAACAATTTAGAACTGGGCTAATGCGGTTGTGAGCAGGACCTCCCGCTTTGTGCATCAGAATTTAAGAAGTATAGCTGCAGAGAGCCCACCTGGGCAGCATGCTTAAGCTCCTTTAACTAGAATGCAGAGGATGCCTTGAGAATCATTAAATGCTTGGTGAGTATGGAACAATAATTGGGCTGCTAAAGGTCTGTTTCTGAATTCTAAAGTGCTATGAAAAAGTAAGGCAAACTACATCCTTATGCAGCAAGTACAACAGTGAAAGTATTCCCAGGCTTCTTCTTGAGGCAGAAGGCCAGGCTAGGGATAGTTCAGTTACAGAAAATTCAGCCATCATCCAGAGATGCTCGGTCTGCATTCGGCTTAGGTGGGATAGGATAAGGTACAGGGAAATTACAATGTGAAACAAAGTACATACAGTATACTGATTGGTAGAGAATACAGTTGTGATCAATACTGCAGCAGTTATAATCTGTAATGAATACTGAGGATGGTTTTGAAGGAGAGAGGGAAGATCTGTTGCCAAGGCAACAATCTAATAAATGTGGTTTGAGCCCAGACCAAGAAAGTGATCTATGAAAATACACCAGATCTCCCACCACCAATTTACCTGAAGATAAAAGAGAGAGGAGGGGAAACATATTCAGACGTTTATGGTTCTGTTACTGTAGTTGTTCTAATAAAATGAGCTTCAGTAGCTTCTATATGGTGTCTGATCCTTTGTTTGGTTTATGTTGTAGAACTGACAAAATCTGATCAGTTCTGATATTTTTTTTAGAATTCAGGTCAGTTTTAACATCCAGCTAATTATATATTACTTGTCATGGTTGCTGTTCCTTTATATCTTAACTTTCCCATTCTTCATTCCTGGTGTATATAAACAAAATTATACAGAATGCAGCAGTGTGTCAGACTGTTGACACAGACCAGAGACAAAAACCAAAGTTATGATGCTTATGATAGGGTTATAGCAGCAGAATCTTACAGATCTGAATGTGCCTCCTCCCATTCATCCTACAGAAAACAAGGGAAGGTCAAATCCGAGACATTTTCTCAAATTACATTCCTACTTTGGATCCAAATTTCTCTTATCTAACCATTGTCTTGGCTGGAGCTCTTCCTCCTATTCCTAAAGGTTATTCTCAGAACCCATTACATGGTGATGGCTTAATATATCATACATATTTTCCACGTGCAAAACATCTTGAGGTCAAAATGTTCTAACCTTTCAGTCAGAAATATCTGGAAGGACAATAAGGAAGGGACAGAATGATGAAAGCAACTTCACAGTGGAGTTGCACACATGCCCTAAAGTATATGGTGTGATGTCATAATGTTACTCTTCTCATTCTGATGAAAGCAAGAAACTTAGCTTGCAGCTTCCCGTTCCAATTTCAGAATGGGTTATTTGAAACATCTAGATTTATCCAGTTTGAAAAATGAATTTTTCAACCTTGGGAGGTTAGAATAACTAATTACAAGGCTGAACTGACTTAGACACACCAGCATGATTGATTCTTCTGATGAGGGTAAGGAATGTTTTGTAGTTGAAACATTTCAACCACAAAATGTTTTGCACATGTCAGTGCTTTGCACTGGAATATAGCACTGGTTTTCTGTAGCAAACCACCTTGATATTCCAAAAGGATTGGATGCCTGAGTGGAGCCTCCAGAGAGGCAGTCCAAAAGGACAAAATGGTGGACATGACATTGCAGCATTTTCCATGTGCCTGTGAATGCCACTGCCTATGACCTTTAAAGAAGTATTCCATGGCTTTTGACTCTGTCTCTCTGACCTAATGGAAAATTGCTTTTTTCAAAGGGACCAGTGTAACTGGCAGTGTATTTGATGTGCTTTGTACCTATTCTAGGTGCACTTGTTCCATTATTTCTTTTCAGAGATAGATAAAGAGTTACCAAATGAAAAGGTCATGAGAAGGGCAGATTGCAAAGGATGCTAGGTTGACAGCAGCAACTAAGCAATAGTTTTTATATATAAAGATTTATTAAATTTCAAAGACACACATTAAAATACAAACTAACATGAAGGGGAAAAAATGGAAGGGAATTACAGGACAAATTTTAAAAAATGACAAAAATACATCAAACAAATATATAACACAAGTGACCTCCAACTTTTTTCAATACAGAGATATTAATACAATGCAGCAACCTCTCTCTAAATTTAAAACTAAGCAATTCTTTTGGAACTCAGTTCACTGTGGACAACTCACCATGGCCATTTCACCTTGGCCATCTCACAATGGCCAACTTGCTGTTGGGTCAACTCACCACAGAAAATTCCACAGGGGATACCTCAATGCGATAAATGTTATCCACCATTGTTTCTTTGGCCTTATTTCCATTTACAAAAATGGAAATTATGTCAAAGAAACAGTGGTGGCTAACATTTATTTTGTGGAGTTATCCCCGTGGAATTTTCTGTGTTGAGTTGTCCTGTGGCATGTTAGCTGTGTTGAAACGTCTGCATCAAATTGTCCATAGTGAGATGGCCATGGTGAAATGGCCATGGCAAGTTGGCCACAGTGAATTGTCCCATTCCACAGCAAAAGGGCAGAAGTCTGGTGTCACTGGATTTCTTTAGAGCTGGCAGTGAAGGTTGTTCAAATAAATTTCCATAGTGGAGCAAAGGTAAAGCCCTCTGATCCTGCTAGAACTGATTACAGTTTGACTTGGACAGACTTCCTAATTCTAGAGATCCTCATTAACTGCAAGACCATCAACACATGTGATGTTTGACACTCAGAATTCTCAGCAATGGTCACTGTACTATGATACTTTTAGAAGGCAATGCATCCTAAAGTTTTAAATGGCCCCATTCTGATGGTTTTGCCTCAAAGCTCTTCTTTCTCATAACTAATAGAAAAGTGTGCCCTGGAAATGATTGTTGGGGGGAGGGGGATAATCTAGTCTAACTCTATATTCATTGGAAGAATTCACTAAGCCATTTTCCAGAGATGGCCATCTAGCCTTTTCAAAATTGAAATAAGGGGAACATACCACTATTCTAGGCAGACTATTCCATCTCTTAACTGTTCTTACCACCAGAAAATTACTCCTAATATTCAATTTAAATTTTTTTCTTTTAACCCATTAGTCATCAGCCTACCCTCAGGTTAAACAAAGAACATTTAGATATTATACAAACTTAATTCCTTTCTCTTTTTTTGTGGAAGCTATCTAAACTAGTTCCTGATATTGGTTTGATTTCCAAAACTGGAATCATGCTGATCTGTCTCCTTTGTATCTCTTTCAGTCCTGCATGTACTTTTAAAAATTCAATATTCAGAACTGTATATTGATGGAACTGTTACTTCCTGTATGTAATACTGTTGTCCAATATTGCATTGCTTTTTTAGTTGCTCCATCATATTGCCCATGATAAATGATTGACTAATATCCCTACATTCTTCACAGATGAACAGCGACTAAATCAGACCACATCAATCCTGTATCTGTACACAACCATGCTTATCCACTGGATCTTATACCAGTGAACTGTACACCATATGTACACTTTAGCCCAATGTTCCTTACTGATGTTTGATGTTATTGCAACATTATGATAGGGCCCATATTTAGAATTAACTTGACTGATAGGTGACAGAAGCTGAGGAAAAACAGGGAGTTCATCTAGGAAAGTACTGTCCTGCTTTATCCCAAGAACATGCTCCATGGATATGATCAATCAACTGACCTTGTTTTGGACATGGAGCTTTCAAAAGAACACCAGATCCACATTCAGGAATATTCTGGCATATCAGAGTCAGGGAAGAAGAGTTCTGAGGACTATTAGGATACCCTCCAGTTCACCTGGTGTCCCCCGCTCCTGTCATGGAGCATGGAGTAAAGTGGGAGGAATCAAGTGATAATAAGTGGATTCCACCCTTGACTGAAGTAGGCATGGTTGGCAGCATTCAGAAATAGATTCAAGATGGAGACAAAATGGAATAGGCAAATTTGTGTCCCCTCCCAGTTAAAATAGTAAAACGTTTGGCCATAGAAGCAGCAGAAAAACCTGTTAATGCATTCATTGGTGACAGAACTAGCAGCATACAGTTGGCAGAACCTGGCTCTCTTTCCAGTTTAAATTGACCTCCTTTAAATTGATAATATTAGCATTTTAAGGGAGTGTTAATTCTGCTTTCTAAACACAGGTCTAATGCTCTTTCAAGATAACCTACCTGTGATTAAAAAGAAAAAAATCTAGCATGCCTTAAATCAGCATTTTCTTTTTTTTCCATTCAATCATGTCCAATTCTCAGAGACTCTTGGAGTCTGCAGTTTTCTTATCAAGATTTTTTAGAAGTGGTCTGTCATTTCCTCCTTCTGAGGACTGAGAAAGAGTAACTGGTCTATAGTCACCCATTTGACTTTTTGCCTAAGGATGGACTAGAACTCATGATCTCCTGGTTTCTAGCCTGATGCCTTTAGCATTACACCAAACTGTCTCTCTAAATTAGCATTAGACCCATGTTTATAAGGTCCCCATCTAAGTCTTGACAAGTTCCAGAAAAGGGTCTAGTTTTTCCTGCAAGCCAAGCAAAAGTGTTCATGAAGAAGTCAGGATGGAGGAATGTGTTCTTCACTGGTTAAAAGTGGCCAGGTCCTAACCCCTGACTATATCACCAACTGTATTGTCACAGATTATGTCCATGGAGATAAATAAAATTAGGAGCTGTGGTGGCGCAGTGGTTAGAACGCAGTACTGCAGACTATTCTGCAGACTTGCCGATCAGCAGTTTGGCTGATCGAATCCCACCAGGCTCCAGGTTGACTCAGCCGGAAATCCTTCTGAGGTCGGTAAAATGAGAACCCAGATTGTCGGGGGCAATATGCTGCTTCTGTAAACCGCTTAGAGAGAGCTGTAAAGCACTAATAAGTGGTATATAAATCTAATGCTATTGCTATTTCTATTGCCTAAAAGCCTCAGATTAAATAAAAACAGTTTTTCTCAGAAGAAAATTCCATGAAGTGACTATAATGTATATAATAGTTGCAAGGTAGACTGTTAAGTTGATATGTGACTTCTATAAATTTGCTTTGCTCTGATTTTGGTAGAATATACAGGTTCTAGTATACACTTGGTCAAATAATCATTTTTAATATTTCAATTTCAGCTGTACTGTCTGACTTTTTGTTTAGCTAAGAAGAAGGGGTTAGTAGACTGTCATTTTATGCAAAATGAGTTGTCATGGATTACTTGTCAGATAGTTACATGTAGTTGCTAGATTAAAATTGATCCGATGTGACAAAGCTATTATTAGATACATTATTATATATTTTTATCACCTGCTGTAGGTTAGATTGTAGAGAATATTATGTTCAATCACATCACAGTTTGGAATTTGTCTTGCTCAGTAGTAGGAGAACCAAAAACCCATTCAATTTACCATCTCATTGAAAGGATTAATTAGATTGTATAATATATTACTTCTTACATGAGAAGTTGTTTTGCCCATTTTGCTGAATTACTGGCCCATCATCTCAAATTACTCTATAGCTGATAGCCTTTGTTGGCAGTCTTGGATGATCTCAAAAAGCTAAGGAAAGATCTGGTTAATATTCAGATGGGATTCTATCTGGGGATGTCAGGGATATTGATGACTAGGAAATGGAAAAAGGCAATGGCAAAGTAGTTCCATATTGCTGCTAGGAAAACCACACAGAAATGTCCATGAAGTCACCAAGAGTAGAGTTTAACACAAAGGAGATCTTATCTTCATTTGGTGCATAGCTAATAACTGTATAAAATGGTAGCCATTCTTCCCACCACTACTCTTAGGTCTGGTTTGGGAAGAAAAGATACCTTACAACCAATGTAGTAAGGATATTTCTCATCAGCCCCATTGTTATATATTTTTGTAATTTGCCTTCATTCTAAAATAGCATTCAGAATTAGCTAATTGATTCTAATCCTCAAAAGAGGAATAATTTGTTCTTTCTTGGACCAATACAATCAAGGGTGGGTGTAAAGGTGCAATACATGTCAAAATTCTCTAAGGGCACTGCAGCCTGTGCAGGAAGTCATCCATAAGGTCAGCCTTTGGTGGTTACATAAAACATGGGGGTGTCCTGCAAAGGATCCCAAGCCACTGTTAACCTGAACACGACATATTCTTGGCTAGTGCTGCTCTTCTTCATTCCAACAGCTTTGTTACACAGTGTACTTGGCATGGGGCATCTCCATTTTCCAAGCACTTATGGCAGGGAGCCCAATGATCATCCATTTGGTTTCCTAATAACACCAGCCTGATAAATATGATTGGTCTTAATATACATATTACTAATAGGAATAGTTTAACAGACCATCCAAAGTCATCTGCAAAAGGTATTGATTATGGTGAAAATCCCAAAAATGTTGTTTGGACATACACTTGTACATGTGAATCATTTGGCCACCTGGAGTTACTTAACCATATGCAAGCTAAAAGATGACCAGAGTTCTACAGTATACCTCATCACTCTCACAGGTTGTCATGCATATCTGCCTAAGCTTCAGTGCACTCTACTTATTGCTTAATTTTGTTGCAAGACTGCTTTTGCTATGACTCACCACGAGGATTTTCCTAATTATATAGAGAATTTCTAAAATGATACACAATCCATGTGATATGCTGCATGGAGAATCATCAAATAAATGTGTCCTTTCAAGGAGGTAAGATAATGTATAGATTCAGCCTACAAGTAAGATTTGAGCTGCTAGATACAATGGTTACACAAAGATAGTTTAACCAAGTTCCTTATAGTGAACATATTTATATTTGCAGAAGTTATAGAAGTTATAGCACACATATTATTTGAGTGTCAACTATATCAGAAAGAGAGAGACTGACATCTTGGACTGCACATCAGACAAATAAACTATTGGGACCCTCATATTAGTACAATACATATTTCATGTGTGCTCAGAACTGAAAAATCACATACAACACAGCCCTTTATCTAAATAAAACAGTTTAGTTGGGATCTACATAGATGGGTCTGATTGGGGTAAATTGTAGAGATGACTCAATAACCTAATATTTTATTCCTTAGTTTATCCTTTTTATTTAATCTGTTTCTCACATTCCACTTTCATATATGGTTCTAATGTATTATGTTTTATTCTGTATTTTGATATGTCCCATGAGCTAATAAGCAACAACAAGGAAAATATATAGAGAGAGAGATTCAGCCCTTACTACATTTTTTAAAAAATGGAACAAAGGCAAGGTAACCAGCTGTCAATTCAACTTGTGTAACTCACTTATATATGCCTTCATAAATTGCTCGTCTGCACCAATCTTCATGAAACTATCTACATTGATGGCATAATTGTCACATGTATTTTCAATGGTTTTTTTTAATTTCAGGGCCAGTCCCATAATTCTGAAAATGATACGGCTGATTCATCATCTCTACAAAATAGCCAGCCCGAAAGTCCAAAACAGCTCAATGGGCAGCAGACACCTCCTATTCCTATCACTACATCTGTAAAGGTATGTTAGTATCTTTCATAATTTAGAGAAAAGGAGAGGGGTTAACAATAGTTGACCAACTAAACCATAACCATGGTTGCTCTGAAAGACAAATGCTGGTTTTTAAAAGTAATTGAAATATTTCTGAAATTACAACACACAAATATGACTACTAAGGTAATTTTGCATAATTAATTAAGTGGAGCAATTATTCAGAAAGGCAGGATGGCAGTTAGTGTTTTATATTTGTATCCTGTTTTCCTGCTCATTCATGAAGCTGACAGATTTAAGTTAGAAAATTCAAATTTAGCTATTTAAGGATACTTTGATTTTTAAATATTATACTAAATACCTGCACCAAAATGCAAGGGTCCTTGGCCATTTTGAATTATTTTCCAAGTCTTCTTAAATGACAGCAGGTGGAAAATCAGAATGTTTGAAAGGAATGTGCACCTAATATTATGTGAACATAATGCCAGTTGTTTTATGCTCTGAACTGCATATAAAAGGAGGAAGAGTGAATAAGGTTTCTCTTATATTTTTCACCCATCATTTTGAAGCTCAAAGGCTTTTGAGGGTACTGAATATCAGGGGTAGTCCTCCAGAGAATTCAGACTTAGCAAGAAATGGATTAATTAGACTGGCCATTCAAAAGTTCTGGGTTCCAACTGACCTTCCTGATATTTTTTGCATGGAACACACAGTCAAAATCTTCAAGTGATGGCAAGAATCGCCACAAAAAACCTAAGGAGATGAAGCCCAAAGTGAAGAAGCTAAAGTATCACCAATACATTCCACCAGACCAGAAGGCAGAGAAATCTCCTCCTCCCATGGACTCTGCCTACGCCAGGCTACTGCAACAACAACAACTCTTTCTGCAGCTCCAGATCCTTAGCCAGCAACAGCAGCATCGACACCAGCAGCAGTTCAGTTACCCTGGGTCACATTCCTCTCAGCTAAAGTGAGTTCCTGGTGGAAGTGTTTTTCTGTCTTCCTAGGTGACCATTTGTAACAGAGATATGCCACCATTTGACGGTGGGGCTGATTAGCATCCTTTAAATATTAAACTTGCTATTCCTACTACATCCGCTGGGTGTGCAGCTTGCTCACTGGGAATGAAGGATCAATATATATTCAGTAGGTTTGGGTGCCCTTGCTGCAAGAAATGAGAAGAGTTTGGGGCTTAGGACTTGAACTGCTAAACTAAGAATTCTTGAAGACCTTGAAATAAGCCTTTTAAGGAGAGCACTACAAGCCTGTATTGGGCAAAGCATCTCTCAGTTTGAAATTCTGCTTAAAGTACTACTATTTTGTACTGAAATCTTAGGGAAAAAATGATAGCGAATGCGTAATAAAACTAGGATCAAAACTGATATACTGACAATTGACAATTGATTTAGAAACAAAACAAGAAATCACAGTAACACATGTTGCTCCTGTTTTTTTAGACAACCAAATGAGCCTAAAATCTCAGGCTCTTCCCCTACGACAATCACCAATAATCCACTTTCTCCAGTGAAGGGAACCTTTTCTGGGCCATCTTGCATTTCATCCCTCAAACCAGGTCCTCTCCCATCCAATCTGGATGACCTTAAAGTGAGTATTATGCACAGAGTAAGGTGTAACAATGTTAGAAGACATGGCAAGTTATAGAAGGTTTAATTGTGGTTTATTGAATCAATTGCAATGACCTGTATTTGCTAAAGGCTAAACCAGAAGCTGCAACTTACTGTATATACCAGTGCTAAACCACAGCCAATAAGCATCATCTGCACCACATCCCCACCCCAATACATACCCAAGTATGTGTTGCTGATATGGCAGTGAGTCTCTTTAAAAAAAAAGGGAGGGGGTATTAGAAAGGTTAAAAGACCATTGCTTCTGGTGACCGATCCAGATTGGATCCTGCAACATTATCCTGGGACATGTATATTTGCCTTCATTTGTGTTAGAAAGGCTCTTCCCATTCCAAAGGCAACCTCCAAAATTATCATATTAGGATTCCCCCCACCCCAGTTTTTAATGTGTAGAAGTGGAGACAGGAAGCTTCTGAAAACCAGCCCATTTCCTTCTTACTCTTCAAACCTTCAGATGCAGATTTTGAGCGATTGTGATGTGCATTATATATTTAAAGTAGAATTGGGATTGTTTTGATGGTTCTCGGTGGCTTTTTTCCATCCTAAAAATCTCCAAAAGTGGGACAAACATATTCACTATCATTCCATTGAGCCTCCACTTCTGAGGCTCTTGGAAAAGGGAGAAAGCCAAATTGAGGCCTCAATTCTTGCAGTGTGTGGCCTCACTGCATATTACTTTACATCAAAGATCACATTGCAGCTCGATGCTTTATGTAAGGTCAGCCTTGCAAATGTGTTGTTTGCTAACCCAACCAATTTAACCAACATGAAAAAGTTTTCCTAAGTAGTGTAACACTTAATTAAAACTTCTGAAAATTCAAAATTAAAATTGCAGCACTTTAACATGCAGTATTTGGCAAATTGTGATTTTGTGATGGGTGACAATTAAGACCATACAATGATATGGATTTGAAGAAGAAAAGATGGTTTGGCATACATATGACAAATCATCTTTTGGTTACATGTAAGCAACTACTTAAAGGTACCATATCTTTTCCTGGGCTTATATGTGACTCCCAAAAAAGGTGCACT
>JANHJO010007079.1:174732-190567 GCA_032468235.1 Pseudoxyrhopus heterurus | reverse complement strand
CAGGCAAATGCCTGTAATTTATACTCTGGGCCCACAGGGCCTTAACCAATCATAATACTTGAAAAAGCCCGCCCAAATATGAATGTTCTAAATTTCCCTCCAAAACAGTTGGAGTTAACAGTTTGGGTCATCTAAAGGTTAGTTTCACTTTAACAGGGCTTAACACAACTATGTATATTTAATACATAACAGTTTTAATTCATAGAGCTTGTTAAAATGGAAACCAAGACATTAGGGTGAATCCAAACATAGTCCGGCCTACTGTATCAATTTGTGCACTAAGAATTACACCATGTCTATAAACATAGACATTCAGATATCTACCAAAATATATATGAAGACCATAGAGTCACCTCTTGGAAACAACATTAGACAACGCCATTGCAGAATTAGGTGAACTTCAGTTGATACTAGTATTAGGTGCACACAGCCCAAAGTTCCAGGCTGGAAAGTTTTTCTGATTTCCAGAAAAGCAGGCCCTGGGTGGGCAGAATCAGCACAAGTCCTGACAATCAGTTCTGAAAGTAAGAAAAAGCTTCTAGCATAGCGATCAATTCCCTTCCAGTTCTTCATTGGCAATTATGAAAGACGACATGAGTTGAGCAGACAAAAGGTTCTCAGCTTAGCTGAGAAGGGCTGTAACAATGAAGAGGTTATCAAATTGGGCCCACAATGTCTTGGTTCACTCGGCTGTGAAAGATTAACTATGTCTCCAAGGGAACATTGATGTCATAAAGTATGCAGTGCTGGAGAGATGCAGGTGACGTTTAGCAGGATGCTGGGAAAATTGTGTGTCTCATTTGTTGACTGCTGTGGAAAAAAAGAAATAAAGAAGGGTTTTTTTTTTTTTTACCAATTGACTTCAATAAAAAAAGAGCTGGCATTTCACAGAGAATGAAGGTCTATGTTGTTTATATAGGGTTTTTAGATGACATTTCACACAACTCTGTTTATTGTCATTAGCATGCTACCATTATTCTCATTCTCAGGGCTTGTGTGTGTATGTGTGTGAGTGTAGGTGTATTTGGCTAGTTTCACAATACAGGGATCTGTCCTGCCAAAATTAGCCATCACGTATCTTGCTAAGATATCCGAAGAATCTGATACATCGAACTTCCTGTTGTAGGTTACCCACTTTCTGGACTAGCCAGTTTAGTCTAGCAGTTAAGGCATCATGTTAGAAACCAGGAGACTATGAGTCTAGTCCCATTTTTGGCATGAAAGCTGCCTGGGTGACCTTGAGCCAGTCACTCTGTCTTGGCCCAACACTCCTCATAGGGTTGTTGTGAGGAAAACAGGAGGAGGAAAGAGTATTAGATATGTTCGCCACCTTGAGTTATTTATAAAAATATAAAGGAGGGGTAGAAATAAATACATACATACATACATACATACATACATACATACATACATACATACATACATACATACAATTTATTTGATCAAGTTCACCATCAGGAACTTATAAAAAACTGAAGCCTCGTGCCATGTTTTGGGTTTATAATCCCAGCCTGCGCTCAGAGGTTTTTTTATAACAGAGCTCTGCTTCACTGTGTTGCATATGATCAGTAATATCTGTAGCAATATGTTTGTTGCTACTGCCAACACTTTCTAAGAACATAGAGGTGTGATTATGTGCAAGAGGCTGGGGCTGAGTCAGGGGCAGGCGAATGGATCACACTTTACTGCTTCACTAGCATTCCTAAAGATGTATCTTTTTTGTGCTTGCCAGGCTACTTCTCCCACCTGGATAACTCTTTTTTAAGTCTTTATATTTTAAAAATTAATACATCGAGAGGTTGCCTGTTGCAAAGAAAAATGCTGGCACCTAGGCTCATTATTTTTTTCTTCCATTCAATGGTGTCAATTTCTTGAAGACTCTCTCCCCTTAACCCTGCAGTTTTCTTGACATTTTTTTTCAGAATTGGTCTGTCATTGCCTCCTTCTTAGGGCTGAGAGAAAGTGATTGGACTTGTGCCCAAGGTGGGGCTAGAACTCATGACCTTCTGGTTTCCAGGCTGTGGCCTTAACAACTTCACCAAACTGACTCTCATAGCCCTTTTATTATGCAACTTCAGATCTGCCAAAACAATGGACTCTGTGAAAGAAGCAACAGAAATTTGGTAGATAAGTGCTTTCTCTTCTTACTAAAAGACTACAGCTTGTGACCCACATTTCTTACAAACACTTGTTCATCTTTTTCCAGAAGGAAGGGTGAAAGATATGTTTCTCATCTTTAAGACTTAACAAAGATGATTCACTGTATGCAGATAGGACACAGATAATACCTTGTTAACGTCATCAGAATGAGACTTCCACAAAGGACAGGGTGCAGGAATTTGTTGAGGGGCAAATATGACAGGAAGAGAATCCCAAGAGGTAGAAGTCCTTCTAATGGAAATTGTAAATGCTTGGAGGTATAGAGCAAGAAAGAGTGGATGAATCAGGATGAAATGCATGCCACTGAAGCTGACCAATTATTTTAAGCTCTGCTTTCCCTAAATCAAAATGAAGTCAAGATCCCTGCTCCCAAATATTGAAACAAATTCTCTCTCTGTGTATATGTGCATATATACGGTATACGTTGAACACTTACACTTCAGTTTATGCAACTGTCAGATGTCCACAGACAAAATAATGGTTTTGCCATATTTTGTGTATACTGGGCATTTTACTGAAAATGTAAACTGTCAGAAAATATCGAAATCTGCTGTGATTTGCAACAAAACTGTTTTGACAAAACAAAAAAAGATCGAGTGACATCATATTTCCTGCTACAAGAGCTCATTAGATCTCAAGTTCTAAGTGGTTGGTGATTGTACTCTCCAGAAAGACAGCTCCAACCCAGTTAATGTAATGGTGGACAGAAAGAACCCAACTCCTGATTCAGTTAGTGGCTGGGGTTAAGTGGGTTTTGTAAACAGAAAATTCGAAGGCTGAGCTCTCATGATAAAGTTGACCCGATTTGCTGCTCCCCTGGGGCAAAGGCTTCACTGGTGACTCAGAAAAATTGATCAGGGTTGCCCCAGTCAAATTATGAATGGCAGCTTGGAAGAGAGCCTAGGCACCATAAAAATTATTGGGAAGCTGTCACTTTCTGCTATTTTTTTATTTATAAAAAAACTAATTGACTAGATTGAAGGATTATTGCTCCCCTTCTCTTTCTGCTTCACCCCTTTTTGTCCATTTGGAAAATACAATGAGCAGTTAGAACTGCAGAACTGCAGAGCTCTAGAAGTTCATGCCAGAAGCAAAAAGAGTTAACCTTACTCAGGAATAAAACAAACCTCTGCAAACAAAGTGATTTGCAGGATGTGCTCAATGGTGAATCACCAGGTAAGCATGTTGTGTGAAAAAGCTTGAACAAGCCTAAGTAAAAAGTTATTTCTCCTTCTAAATTCTAGAGAATTTACTCTCCTTCTAAATTGTAACAAGGAGAAAACCTCTAATAAGAAGCTACTCCATAACTTGCATCCTAACACAGAATATCAAAAATAATGGTTAATTTTAATAATAATTGTATGGACTTTCAAAGATCTAAGAGAAGTGGAGGGATGTACAGGAGTAGGTGGTCCATACAGGGATTAAACGTACATTAAAGTCAGTGGCTCCTTCGCTGAGATATCACTCTTTTTATGACAATTGAATTCCCCTTCCCAATTTCCTTTTTTGCTAAGTGATTTATCATAATGCACCTGCCTTATTAATTTCCAGTGTTCATTGTCTTTCTAGCCTATTTATGCCCGAGAAACCAAATGAATGTGAAACCAGGCAAAACATTTTTGGGATTACCACAACTCATCCATCCATCTTATATGGCCAACAATCTCAGAAGAAGCAACTCTGGGAATTTGTTGGGACATTGCAACATGGTCCTGATTCGTTCCACCATCCACCCATCCACTCACCCACCCACCATTCTTACTATTTCAGGAGCTATATTCTAGGGAACCAGCTGGCAGATGTTCGCTCCACAGTTCCAAATATTCCTGGCATCCAGAAGTCAGCAGTTCTTTTGTCATTTATCTGGAAGTTATTCAAGCGGCTGCTGGAGGCTCCAAGTGCTTTTCATTGGTTGGATAATCATAACAAAGTCACATGTGGATTTTCTCAGTTTGCTTTATATAATTAATCTCCATATGTAATGAAGATTTATTTTAAGGCAAAAGGAGCATATAGTGTAAAATTTGGGTGGAAATGGTGGTGTGGTAAGATAAATTGTCCTCAAGTTTCCATGTCCTTCCAAGCATGAATGATTTGCACCCATATGCAATAAATATGGATAGTACAAAATACTTTCAAATGCCTTAGGTCAAGGGTGTGCCAACTTTTTCTTGACTGAAAGCCAAATTTGGGGCATGTTAGGAGCTTTACTCCAATCGATCAGTCATTGGTAAAGCCAGTAGAATATATGTTATTTATTTTGTAAACAAAATCAAATGCACTTATGTCTCTCCCGTAATGCATTTAGTAATTTATCCTTTTAATTATCCTAAAAATTGCCATTTGGGAAGTTCAGGTCTTCATTTCAGCTCATAGCAATCTCAAAACATATTGTTAGGCCCTTGCAAAATCATACTGATCAGCAAAGCCAACTGCGGAGAATGATAGGAGAAGAGTGAGTGGTGGCAAGAGTCCTAATACTCCCAGGTTCTGTCTCCTTTCTGCCTACCTGGCATAGTCCCTGGTTATGGGTTACATAGTACTTCTATTACCATCTCCCATCTATCTATCAAAAGGAAATATCTTGACTAAGCTTCTCCTTTTAATTCTGTCTGTGGTGTCCTCGTAGCCTGAGACAAGTGATCTATAATCCAGGGATCATTGTGGAAGACAACTCTATAGTGCTGGTACCTGAGGTATGACCCTGAGAACAGCAATACTATCTCCTTTTGAGGAGATAAAAACAAAAGCATAATAACTGCCCCCCCCCAATAAAGGTATAGCTTTCCTTTAGTTAGTCAACTACTTATACATAGAGCACAACCAACTGAAATAAACCAATTAGTGCTAATAAAATCACACATATTGTTCAAACATTCGCCTCCCTTAGAATTCTATAGAGAGAATGGGCACAGACCCTGACAAGCAGGGACAGAGGTTCAATAGGTTGAAAGGAATGGAGTTTGCACAAGAATATCATTTTCTGATTTCGAGGAGAATTGTTTGAAACCATTAGTGGATACTTTGCAAATAACAGCATTCATAAAACAGATGAGCATACATGAAAAATACAATCTGAGTGCAGATCTTGGCCTGTAAATTTTATTTTACCTTTGAATTCCTCATAGTTCCAGCTAGATGGTCCTAACTAACCCCTGGCTTCCATAGATTATCACCTTCAATCAACATTTTAGGAGTACTTTCTTTTACTGTTGCCAAATGTGCCTCTAGGAAGGTGCCTAGCTATTGTGAGATCTGTGGTTCAGGAGATTGCTGTCAACAATGCAGAAGACCTCTGCAAAATAAGGAAGATCATTCATATAGAGACATAGACAGAGGACAAGCTTACATCTAACAGAAGCTTATTGGAGGCAATTTGGTGAGTGTTGATGTTCAATTTCCTTTCTTTTCTTTCAAAATCCTAGTGAACAACTAGGCAGTTCCGTAGTTGACCTATGAAGAAGTTAATCTTTTGGGTCATAAAACCATTAAGAGTCCATTAGAGGACTTACATAGGTGAGGTATTAAGGCATAAAAAAATTAAGGAATTTGTTGGCCAAATGTGGCTGCCAAAAAAGTGTCTCGGTATGCTAGACCCCAATTATGCTACTGACAAGGAAGATCATTTAATTTACGATTTATTTGAAACATTTCAATTAAAAAGGATTCTCTTTTTAATTTTTACAAAAGAGAGACAAACTGGAAAAATGGCTTACATTTACTTTTATAGTTAGCACAACAAAGAAACTTTGAAGTAAAAATTGATTGGCTTAGGAAAAATCATCTGTCTGGAGTTAAAGCATCCAATATGTGAGCATAGCATAGAAAAGAGCTTTGTATTCTGAATAAAAGTAAAAGAAACTTTTGCAAGGAAAAAACAATGGGCATGGGTAAGTCACATTCACAATGCTTCCCAACGCTGGACTTGAATATTTGCTTTGTTCAGGGAGGCTTGAGAACAGCTGAAAACAAAACTGTTCTACCTCCAACGTATTGAGTGCTTCAACCAGTCCTAGATTCTAAAAGGGAGGCTTTTTACATTCTTCTTGACAGTTAAAGCTTATGACAAATTATTAGCAAAACATTTGAAAAAGGCAAATTTAAAATACAAGAAAAACCCACGTTATTTAGCCAGTGCAACAATACTACCAAAACTGTATTGCAAGTGTTACAAAGTTCATCCTACGTGGCTCTCATAACTCCTTTAATATTTCTGGATCACAGTTTGGTGTTTTCTTTCACATCCAGCCGGAGACACTTCATCCACTCATACCACAGATCACTCTATCCATCCAGAATTCCTGCCTTCTCCCTGCCCAAATAGACCTTTTGTTCTGTTCTCTGAAGATTTGTTTTTCTTGCCTCTGGCTCTGTTCTTCTTCCTCACCTATAGTCTAGAGAAGTTCAGCTTTACTCTTACTGTGCTTTCTGTTGCCACAAAGCCACTTTGCTCTCTGCTTCTCCGGAAAAGTAGATCATCAAACACTTGTGACTGCTTCTATTCACAATCTTGCCTATATCTGTTCTTCCTTCTTGATCTTCCCCAAGGTGATCTGCTTCCTTTCATGTCTGTGAGCTACCTTTCTCCCCATTGTCTCAAAGCCACAGGTTTTTTTTAAATAGATGGGGAAAATCAGGGGAATTACCTTCTGTATTTGAGGGAGGGGGAAATGGGGAAAGAAATCTCTTTTCCCTTTCCCTTTGGAGGCCAGGATAAAAAGAGACCAAAACTTTTGTTCTCTCTTGCCAAAAGGAAGGAAATGGGGGGTTGCAATTGTTCTTGTTTGCATTTTAACTCAGAGTGGAGTCTTCCATTCTAACAACTGGAATAAGTGTACTGGCTGGCTGGCTACATACTTATTTGCTTGGCTTACATGGAACACCCAGATTGTTGGGGCAATATGTTAACATTGTACACCATTCAGAGAGTGCTGTAAAGCACTATGGAGTGGTATATACATCTAAGTGCTGTTGCTATTACAAATCATGGTTTATAACTTAAAGTGTATGGTGTGAATTCAGCCTTTGTACCTCCAAGCAAATATTTGTCCTGCGTTGTAGAAAAGATGCCACATCTCTTCCATACAGCTACCTCTGTCCACACACACAGGTTCAGCAGGCCACCTATTGAACCATCAGTCATTCAAGCCTGCTCAAGAACTTTTATCTATGCACAGCAAATCAAGCATTTTCCAGGGTCAATAATACTTTTTTTTAATTAGCAGGTTTATGTAGCCTTGAATGTGGACAATCTTGCATGCTTGAGTGATAGCCCTGTCTGCTTATTAACACTGAATTCATTTTCTGCCCTGCCACTTGTCTGACTTATCTCCAAAGAAGACACAATTGTGGTCATGTTGCCTGCATCGAAGAGGCCTAGACCCTTATGCAAAACGTACAAGAAAATTCAGAATTATCCTTGCAGGTCATCGAAATAATCTGACAATTCTTGCCTTCTCCCCACCCCACCCTCTGAGCACTAGAGAGTTGATTTATACATATAGACAACTTTTTAAAAATTGTTATTTGTCTGATTTTTTTAACTGAAAACAAAATCAGTGTTATAGTTCAGCTAAGACGTTTCTCATTCTTTTAATGTTCAAATACTGAGCTGTTAGCAAAAATAGTGAGCTCACTAAAAAAAAGGGTAACTCATGTTAAAAAAAACATGTTTTGCATGCAAAAAGATGCAAGTCCACTTCCTGATATCCCCTGGTATGAAACCATGAAAAACCACTGACAATCCAGTTAGGCAACACTGAACAAGATAGATCAATGGTCAAATTTTCTGTGATCTTTTTTTGCATGAAAGTTTGGTTAGATTCAGCGACCATTCATTCTGCCAGGACATTTTTGGTGGGAAAAGCTTGTGACTGCCTTATATCCCTATTTCTTTCTTGTCTATATAGTTGAGGTAGCAGATGGCTTCCCAGATTTCCCACTTCTTTGCATCTGTGGTGGACAACTTGTGACCCCCCCAGATGTTCCTCATTAATAAACATGCTGCCTAAAGTCGAGGGGTATCCAGTGACTTCTAGAAAACCCAGATTGCCCTTCCACAATAATTTTGAATATATTTATTTCCCTTATAGAAACCAAGAACTCACAGTAGAACAAGTTAAATGAGTGGAGCTCAATGAAATGGTGGTAAATCATTGGATTTCCCCCATTAAGGCAATGCTCTTCTCAGTCCCCTTCTATATTTACTGAATCCTCCTACCTTAAATATCTGTATCAATTAAATATTCTATTGATGTATACAATCACTAACATTTTAAAGGCACCTTTATATCTGTTCAGAATTCAACCTAAATTTTTCAATATTATTTGTCTTAAAAGAGAAATTTTCTCTATCGTCAAGCTGCTTCTTTCCTAATAGTATGCAACTCAATATAGCACAATTCTAAAATAGAGGTTCATGCTGATTTTAATATAGGGAATGTAATTCTCTTCAAGCATTGTCATTTTGGGAAAAAAAAGCCGTAGTATGATATTTGCATATTTCTCATCTTTGAGTGCTTTAACATTTGAAATGCTTAATCGGGTTTTGAGAGCATTGTGTTGATTTTTATAATGAAAACATTATTTTTTGTGTCTTTTGCCCCCTAAAGATACTTCTTTGAAACATTTCCTGAAATGAATCAGAAAAATAATAATCAAATGATCACTATATGAAATGTGAAGCATAACACCACTTTAAGCTTTATTTAGTTGGCATGCAAACAGTTATCCCAGGGAGGAATCGGTTTATGCAATGTTAATTCTGGAAGATGCCCTTTTTAAGCAGAGTGCAAATCATGTTTGAATCATGAATCCTATTTGGGTATAGCAATAGCACTTAGACATATACTGCTTCACGTTACTTTACAGCCCTCTCTAAGCCATTTACTGAGTCAGCAAATTGCCCACAACAATCTGGGTCCCCATTTTACCGACCTCGGAAGGATGGAAGGCTAAGTTAACCTCGAGCCATTTAGAATCAAACTCCTGGAGTAAGCAGGGGGTTAGCCTGCAGTATTGCACACTGTGCCACCATGGCTCAGTATGTTTGTTTAAAAGATCTATGGAACCTTCAGTATGATAATCGATTGACATCTAGCTTTGCCTCTCGTGTCCCAATCCTGTATCACAGTGTTTCTCCATGTACGATGGCAGATGTGCAAACTAAGATTTTCTTTTCCCTCTGACCAAAGGATGACAACCATTGCAATCAAATGTAGAAAAGTTACTTGAGGCAAAACCTGATGTAAAGAAACTTGCCGGTCTTATTTTCAGTGTCAAGTTACCTTGTTGCAAGGAAAAAAAACAGATGTTCACTATTTGCATGCTTGATAGCTTACACTCCACCACTAAAGTTAACATGGCAAGTGGAAGGATGATCCCTAGCCTAATCTTCCTCTCAACCTTCTTTCATTATGAACTTTTTATCAAAAGACAAGGCTCAGCTAGTTTTCAGATTTCATCTGGTTCTATTCATTATGTAGCATATCTTCAGGGACTCGAGCAGCCATAAACAAGAGAAACATGTGGTGTGGGCTCCTCTGGCTGCTCTTTTTTGGATTGCCTGAGTGCATTGTGGTGTATTTTCCCCTAGATTCTAACAATGGCCCTATTAATCAAAAGGAATCAAGCAAACTGCATAATGAAGAAGGTCATACGGGATTAACATATTATGCACTTGTTTGTCGAGAAGATTCTGCCAATTCAGGGGATAAACAGGGAGATCTGATTGCTGCGTAGAATTGCCATAGCCTTGATTGGGGATTGGGGGGGGGGGGAGAGAAGCGGGAGAAATATTCATATACAATGCAAAGAAAGAGAGGAACATTTTTTGCTTCCTAGTCTTGATAAAGTTGTTAAATAATAATACTAGGTACTATTACTGTAGCAACCATTGCATTGTTGAACACTCATAAAGCAAATTATAGCAAAATTTGAGAACAAGGGCAATTGTTACATTAAAGCATATATGACTAAACATAGGATTAATCTATCCACATTGTCACATTATTTTGGAAAGAAGAGAGTGAGTTAAATGAAACTTGAGTTTTATTATATTGTTGTCCAGTGGAAAAATTTAGCTCAAATGCATTAAGGGTGAAATGCTACAAGTGACATAAGAGTCACTGTGCCCTGACAAAAATAAGGTTAATGTTTGTCATTAGTTGCC
Source organism: Pseudoxyrhopus heterurus (assembly GCA_032468235.1). Lineage (NCBI taxonomy): Eukaryota > Metazoa > Chordata > Lepidosauria > Squamata > Pseudoxyrhopus > Pseudoxyrhopus heterurus. The sequence continues at coordinate 180,234 of JANHJO010007079.1, read as the reverse complement.
CTGAATTTTTGCATTTATTTTTTGAATGAAAAATTTCACAGCCAAATTTAAATTTGCATTTTCGATGTGAGGCTTTTGAAAAACTGGGATATTTAATTGGCATGTTTGTATTTGCCAGCATCTTTCATTTCTTTGGATTCTGGCAGACTTCAAACATAAATGCTGGCGTGCAGGCAAAGCTTACCAAAGGAAGACTGGCACAGAGAAATGTTTTTTCAGAGGTGGTTATGAAAAGTTCGTGTTTGGTTTCTATTGGTGTTTATTCCCCAATTCCTTATCTGCAATATTCAAAGGGCATGTGCAAGTTCACTGAGAATTTTATTTCTAACAATATTCATCTATCATATTCCTAGATGTTCCTAGTCAATCCAAGGCATGGTAGCTAATTGCAATAATTCTGGGCAAGGTTTGGGTGTAGAGGATTGAGTTCTGAGAAGAGAAAACAAACAGTGCATTATATGAAAAAAGCAGTGGCAAACAATTCTCCAGCAATCCAATTCTCTATTCATTTATCTGCAGAAAAGGCCAGTGAACCTAGCATTATGTATTTATGAGTAAACGTATCTAAAATTCCAGAGTTTGGCAAAATTATACTCAACTAACGTGCATAGAGTTCATTATTTATATAGCAAATCCATGCTATGTGATTTTAATTGATTGAAATAGTTTAGAACAAAACAGAATGCCTGATATCTAATTCTGTCACAATACTGCTGTGCCTTGATGAAAAATTAATCTACATTCAAACCTCCTTTATTCATATTTATTGGTTTGTCTGTGTTGAATAGTTCTGTTCAGCATATATATGGAATTTTACTAAATACAGTAGATTCTATGAATGCCAATAAGAAAATAATAAACTCTCCCTCCCTTAATTAAGCCCCAAAGAGCAAGTTATTATTACTAGTCCTCCTGTGGAGAAGGAGATTAGAGGCACAAAATTAACCTGAAAATTCTATTTTTCCCAGCAATGCAATGTTTGTATATCTGTATCAGGACTGTTTGTATATTTATTAAAATGACAAGTATATGATGACAGATAAATTAGTTTTTTTTAATTTGAGAAAAAACTTGTTCAGAGGATGAAAATGGAATTAATTGAATAATCTTAAAGTGACATCAAGAGGTTCTTGAGAAGTTTTTACTACAATCTATTTGTCTCTCTGGACATTAAGCAAACTATTTTGCTTAGCTGTTTCCTTTGCATTTATTCCTAATAAAACAAATAGAATATTGGCACGAATGCTTCGGACATTCTTTCGGGCAGGTTACAGGCAGCTTGCTAACTTCTCAGTGGGAACCTTCAATGATGTAAAAAAGATGTTGAGACTCTAAAAAGAGTGCAGAGAAGAGCAACAAAGATGATTAGGGGAATGAAGGCTAAAACATATAAAGAACGGTTGCTGGAACTGGGTATGTATAGTTTAATGAAAAGAAGGACTAGGGTGGACATGATAGCAGTCTTCTAATATCTCAGGGGCTGCCACAAAGAAGTGGGAGTCAAGCTATACTCCAAAGCACCTGAGGGTAGGATAAGAAGCAGTGATGGAAACTAATCAAGAAGAGAAGCAACCTAGAACCAGAATAATTTCCTGACAGAACAATCAGTGGAACAACTTGCCTCCAGAAGTTGTGAATGTTCCAACACTGGAAGTTTTTAAGAAGAGATTGGATAACAATTTGTCTGAAATGGTATAGGGCCATGATGGCGAACCTATGGCATGCGTGCCCAAAGTGGCACACGGAGCCATATCGGCTGGCATGCCAGCTGTCGCCCAGGCTAGCTCCACTGTGCATGCGCGTGCTCCCCCTGCCCCATGCATGTGCATGCTCCCCCCACCCCCCACATGCATGCGTGACCCCAGGGTTTCAAGGCCCAAAAAGAGCCAAAAAACAGCTGATCAGGGTGGCAGTGCCCATCAGCTGTTTTTTGGCTCTTTTCGGGCCTAGAAACCCCAGGGTCATGTGCGCATGCATGGGGAGTCATGCACGCATGCACAGGGGGTCGTGCACACATGCATGGGGGAGTCACATGTGTTGCATTGTGGGTACAGGGGCATGCAGGGGCGCGCCCGTGTGCCCATGATTTGGAATGCAAACTCAAAAAGTCTTGCAATCACTGGTATAGGATTTCCTGCCTAAGCAGGGGTTGAACTAGAAGACCTCTAAGTTCCCTTCCAACTCTGTTATTCTATTCTATTCTGTTCTGTTCTATTCTATTTCTTCAGAACCCCCAGTTTTCCATCTTTTTCTCACAGATACATTGTTACGTTCCCATGAGAAAATGACTTGGTTAGTAACAGCAACTGCTAGTTTCAGTCATTTCTCTTTTTTGCCTTCAATAACAGACTTTCCCCTAGGTCTGGATACCTAATGCCTTTATACAAAGTTGTACGGTCTTTTCCCCATTGGATAGGAACTTTCTCCTTGAGACATACCATCCATCAGTTTTGTCATTTTCATTGGACTCTTCCAGTGATGCTCAAGAGATAACGCAGCACTTTTAAATAAGGCAGGAGAGACAAAGAATCCTCTTTACCCAGCTGACATTTGTAAGACACATCCTTATGCCTCATCTGGGCAGCAAATCACATAACACCCCCCATCTACCTTTTTAAACACAACTAATGCAAACTGCTACCCATGCAGGGCGGTGGCTAGCAAATTCTAATAGCAAATAGCACTGCCTAAATTAGTGTTATCTGATGTTAAAGAACTTTGGTCCAGTCTCCAACCTTCCCTTCGTGGGAAAGGTTGTAGAGAAAGTGGTGGCACTTCAACTCCTGTGGTCCCTGGATGAAGCAGATTATCTAGATCCCTCTCAATCTGGTTTCAGGCCTGGGTACAGCATGGAGACTGCATTGGTCGCACTGATGGATGCTCTCTGGAGGGCCCAAGATAGGGGATATTCCTCTATCTTGGTGCTTCTTGACCTCTTGGCGGCTTTCGATACCATCGACCTTCTGGGGCGGCTGAGGGAATTGGGAGTGGGGGGCACTGTCCTACAGTGATTCTCTCAGACTGCTCACAGTCGGTGTTGGTAGGACAAAGGTCGAGCCCTAGACCCCTAACTTGTGGGGTACCACAGGACTCAGTCCTCTCTCCCCTCCTATTTAACATCTACATGAAATCGCTGGGTGAGACCATCCAACGATACGGGGTGGGGTATCATCAGTATGCTGATGATACCCAATTATATATCTCCACCCTGGATCCAACCAGTGATGCAGTCGAGGTGATGTCCCGATGCCTGGAGGCTGTGAGGGTCTGGATTGGAGTAAACAGGCTCAGGCTTAACCCAGACAAGACCAAGTGGCTCTGGGTACTACCTCCCCGGGACTATGTCAATTGTCTGTCCTTGTTTCTGAGTGGGGAGAAATTGTCCCCCTCAGAATGGGCTTGCAATTTGGGAGTCCTCCTAGACTCACAGATGAGATTGGAGCAACACCTATCAGCTGTAGCTAAGGGGACCTTTGCACAGCTTTGCCTGGTGCACCAATTGCGACCCTTTTTGGATCGGGAGGCTTTGCTCACGGTCACTCATGCCCTAGTCACCTCAAGGTTGGACTTTTGCAACGCACTCTACATGGGGCTACCCTTGAAGAGTGTCCAGAGACTGCAGCTAGTCCAGAATGCAGCCGTATGAGCGATCGTGGGTGCACCTCAGTACAACCACATAACACCACTCTTGTGCGAGCTGCACTGGCTTCCTATTGGTCTCTGAATACAATTCAAGGTGTTGGTTATTATCTTTAAAGCCCTATATGGCTCAGGGCCAGGGTATCTTCGAGACCACCTCCTACCTCATACATCCCAGGGCCTTGTTAGATCACACATAAATAAATAAATCTTTCAACTTTAATTCCTCTCTAATTTCAATCTAGAAAGAATTTCAGAATATTTTTTTCTGTGTATGCAAACAAGTACACTGAATTAATTCATAAATCTTATTTGATGAAATGTTATTGAAAGTGAATTTCAAATTGAATTTTCATACAGACCCAGTTATTTGGTTTGAAAAGAAGTGAGGGATCCTTGGTGCTCTCTGAGTTTGGTTGCTTCCTTGCAGATGTTTGATTACCCAAACTAGGTAACATAATCAATGCTAATGATGATGACTAGCACTGATGATGTTACCTAGTTTGGATAATCAAACATCTTCAAGGAAACAACCATGCTTAGGAAGCACCAAGGACCCCTCATTTCAACCCTGAGCTTTAAAATTCGAGGAAAAGGAGAGATGACTATATATATATGCAAATGATTAATTAACTAATTCTCTGCCTCACTCTCCTGATCATGTGTCCCAGAGGAGACCTTTTATTAAAGCATTGAAAAATTTGTAGAAGTCATGCTCTGCATATTTTGCCTTCCCTGTTAAGATCCAACTTTACTTTCTTCTTACATGAGTTAGATGTATTTTGCAGATGATAAGTTAAGTGAAATAATGGCCATGCTGACATATATCATTAATATACTATTTGACAATAGCATCCTGATCAACCCACCTTCTACAATTAAACTCCATTACAACACAATGGGCTTTTTCATTGCTGCCTCTATCCAGGAACTGAAAAGGTAATCTCTTTTAATTATATCCATTCAACTGGGGGGATATTGAAAAGTAGTTTATTACCACTGAATACGAAGAAATGAAATAAAGCTATCTTGTCTGTTTTTTCAGCTTTTCTGTCTAATCCAATTTTTTTTGTTCCACTTTTATTATCCAGAGCTTATTATTACTGTACACAATGCCACAGTGGGATCACCAATCCTGAGCTCATTGTGAAGTGTCATTGCAAAAGAAAAAGTGTGAAAAAACCAATCCCAGATTCTGGTAATTTAATCTTCATTTCAGTAGCTTTAATGTATTGACAGCTAATTGCTGGTGTCATGCGACATAAGTCTTCTGCATTTCTTTTTACTATTCCCATGTCATGTTATGAAAAAGAAATAATTTCTATTTTTTTTAAGAAGAAGAAAATGTGGGTGAAATTTTCATGGATGAGGCATTTAATTAGTTATAAAATATCATCATTTATTATTAGGTCCTGTGCAGAGCACATTGGGTAGCAAGTGTTTTCCAGCTACAAAATAGGTGATTGGCTCAATCACAGTAACTATGAGAGGGATCTTGAAGTCCTAGTGGACAATTATTTAAATTAGAGTCAGCAGTATGCTACAGCCACCAAGAAAGCTAATGCAATTCTAGGCTGCATTATTAGAGGGATAGAATCAAGATGATGTGAAGTGTTAGTGTCAATTTATAAGGCCTTGGTAAGACCACTCTTAGATAGATATACACAGTATTAGCCTTCATGCTGAGCTAGTCTGATGTAGTGGGTGAGGCATCGGACTAGATAGTATGTTCTAGTCCCATCTTGGGTTTGAAGCCATGTGGGTTACCTTGGGCTAGTCACCCACTCTCAGCCTTAGGAAGGAGGTATTGGAAAGTCACTTCTGAAATCTTGCCAAGAAAACTGCAGGGACTAGCCCAGGAAG
>JANHJO010007079.1:144709-157886 GCA_032468235.1 Pseudoxyrhopus heterurus | reverse complement strand
CTTAATGACAGGGGCAGAAACCCCCCACCCCCCCCCAAATTATACGACTCGGTAATGAAAATATCACAGGTTTTTTTTTGCTGGTAGCTTCAAAACAAGAAAAGTAAAAATCTAGATCTCAGAAAGGATAAAAGCCTGCCAGATAGCTCGTTGCCAGGGAAACAAGGCAGTGTCATATTTGTGATAGATAAATACCTATCCATCTAACTCTTTTAAGAGAATCACTGTTCCAAAATTTCAAGATTATAAATGGTTGTAACTTGCCAAAGTCCATTAGGATTGAGACAGGCTATAAATATTGTAAAAACAAACGAACAAGTTTGTTTTTTTACTCTTATTCCTCCTGATGTACATTTCATTTATGGATCAGTTCTCATATTAGTACAAGAAGTGCTTTCATTTCTGCAATGAAACAGCTAGTTGCTCTGTTGAATGCAAGTAGTGGGTGAGTTGCCTACTCATAAGGAAGGAATGGAAGATGATCAATATAAAAGAATATAAAGTGCCAGTAGGGTCTGTAACAAACTCAGCAAGCTGCTATAAAAAAGTTTGAAGGATGACTTTTGTTTATGTATCTCTTTAAAAGAAAGAGTGGATTCCAATTCCTTCTGTTCACAGAATGTTACTATGAAATAAAGTTTTATTGTCCATATCAACCAAATCTCTGAATAAATGTGAAAAGTAATATAATACTCTATAAGATACTAAACTATCAAAAAGGGAACTTACAAAAGAGTAGGTAGTTATAAACTTACAACCATTCATTCAGAGACTTGTCAAATTTATGACAGTGCTAGGAAAAAAAAGCATGAAAAGTTATGAAGAGCCATCTTTCTTCATTAACGTAGTTGATCTTCAGATCATATTCAGAAATCTTTCTCCAAATGTTCCTTCTTTTGAGGGAAGATATAAAGCTATATCATCAATAGATGTGTGAAATTCCCTGTCAACGTCAAAAGAAGTGATATAACTTGTCACAGGAGGAAGACCAGACTTTGACCTAATCTGTCTATCCCATGAAAGCATCAACACCATTACCTTTTAAGCCAAAATGCACAGAAAAGCACCTTGAACGGAACAGAAATCATGGAACTAGTAGGATATTCCTCTTGAACAGTTTCTTGTAATCATAAATCAATAAACATAGAGATACTGTATAGAAATGACATGCAAAACCAGAGGATTCAGCTTCCTGACTAAAAAGATTTTCCCCTTCTGAATATACAATGTTCTTCTAAATTAGACTCTGGAAAAACTTCCAGTTTGCTTAATATCATTACAGCTATCTCACTGGTTATAGCAATTGATAAAATCTTCTAATCTTTTCATGTCCAATCGTAACTTGTAGAATTCCAGATTTTCCTCAAATGTCAGCCTGAATGAAAGCCTATCATTATTTAGAACATTTACTTCATATCCTTCTTGTTTGGATATCCATTGGATTTTTGAAGAGATTCTCAATTTTATCATGTTAAAATGTCTTTATTTTTTCTTAGACTACTAGAAAGAAAGAAGGCTCAAAAATCATAAAAGGCAATTGACACATTTTTGACAAACTCCTGAAATTTTCCTTAATATAATTCACAGCCATATAATTCGCATGGTATGTCTTGGAACCACATTTGGTTATTCCTTCTGAATCTGAGTTCTTAGGAATATGCTAATGTGCATTCACGGGTAGAAATATCTTTCCAATAATGCATTTAATAGCTTGGTTTTGTGCTTGATTCATTTAATTAAAATTTTGTCTAAAAATGCAGACAATCTAATGCCCTGGAATACAGTTAATTGTATGGTATAAAAACAACACAAAGAAAGAAATCTCCCGAGTTCCTACAATTAGGAAACAAGAAGGTAGAGATACTTGGATTTGCTGTAAGAAAACCCCCAAATTTCATATTAAAGCAGTTCTACTAGTTCTATGAGCTCTAAAAAAATTCTTCATTCAGGAAATAGAGGGGAGGGAGAAGGGAGGAAGAGGATGAAGTTCCATGCATAGCTACAGGCCAAATAATGGAGTAGAGCCTGCAGATTAGTTGTTGGAAGGTCAGTAGCCATATAATTGGTTATATGGTTTTACGCACTTAAAAATGATGGTTAGTTGGTCTTTCTCTTTTGTGCTATCCAATTGCCTTACTGATCACCATGACTGAGTTTTTTGACTTTAGAATCAACTACGGATACTTCATGTTGCAAGTCAACAAAAGATGGAACAATAACAATAACAAAATCACACAATAAACCAAGAGCCACTAAGCAAATTCCAATTAAAAGTTGAATTTGTTTATGCCAGTGAGCTTATAAATGATTGATTTATGCTGTTGATTGTAGCATATGTGTATGGGTGGATGTTTGTAATACCAGGCAGCACATTGTAAATTTGTGGGTAGTGTTACCTGGATACATGTACTGTATATGCTTTTAGATGCTATAGTTAGCTGGGCGGATTATAACATCTTGTCTTCAATGTATAATATTTTCTGACAAGTTATATTTTAATTATATACTAAAATTCAATATAAAGTGTATGTATTTTGCTATAGAGGAGTCCAAATTTAATGAAAACTCAGAACTAAGTAATCAGTATTAATAAAATACGGATAATAGTAGCCATTTAAAAAGTGTTCTTAATTAGTTAATTAGCTCATAGCTAGATCAGTTTATAGATAACACAAAATAATAATTAAATCTATAGACAATTGTGGGGAGCCATAAAAACAGCATACCAAAAAAAGATCTGCACACCACAAAAAAACAAAAACCAGATGAAATTGATAATGATAATGGAATTATTCAGGGGCAATAAACCTATGTCAGTCTAGTGACATTTTCCTGTAATAATGTTAGTGCTGAATTTGTCTCTCATATTAATATTTCTGCCTTTCATGTTTCACTTGTTTTTGAGCATCTAATCACTTGAAAGCACTCATAGTTCAAAAGCAAATTTGAGTTTTTATAAGTATGAATATAAACAGCACCCATTTGTCTTCTGTACTTCACCCTGGAAATGACAATGGGAACATGGAGATATGTTTGATAGAAATCATAATGAACTCAGAGGCTAGTCAAACCTCTCTCTCTTTTCCTTTGGAATAATATCATATTGTAAGAAATTATGCCACCGATATCTACTATTAATTTATAAGCTCCCGAAGACAGTCTGCTATCATTTAATTATATATTTCTAGAAACTTTATATAGCTGGCCTAGAAAACTTCCCGTTGACTTGCTTGTCTTAAGAAGTGCAAAGTAGAGGAGACTTGGTTCCATTTTTATAATGCAGTGACAATCATAGCAATAGACTGAATAAGAAGTTTGAATTAACATCACATAGAAGACCCTATTTAAAAAAAGAATACTTCTAAAGATCCATTTATTTACTAAAATTCAATATAAAGTGTATGTAAATGTAGCATTTTGGTGTCATGTCTGTTTCAGATCAGGTCTTTTGAGATACTGTGGTTTTAACAATGGACCAATTGGAATACATGGAATTTTGATTGTCAATGAGATATTTTACATAAGAGAGTATCTTTATCTTGTTATAGAATACTTCTACAGTAGTGTGCAGAAATGAAGTTAATTGAATCTGAATTTGTTTCAAGACATTTTGGTGTATTCTCTCCATCTGCTTCCTGCTTCAATCCCTCCTCCTCCTCCTCCTCCTCCTCCTCCTCCCCCTCCCCCCCCTCTTTGTAGTTTATAAATCATAGTTTGTAGCAAACAAATAGACTTGTGTCTAAGTGTTTGGATGTATAAATGTTGTTATACAAATAGCCTTTGTCTTATGACCAATCGCTTAGCAACCATTCAAAATTACAATAGACTTGAAAAAGGGGACTTATGACCTGGATTCAAAATTCTGATGGTTTGGCACTTGGCAACCTGGCCACATTTACAACTGTTTGCAGCATCTCACGTCACGTGACCACATTTTTGACAGCTTTGCTGGAAACAGCACTTTTGGCAACACCTCAACCATAATAATTGGTTTGCTGAATGAGCACAGTGTTCACTTAATGACTACTGCAAAAAAAAAGTCATAAAATCAGGCGAGTCACATTACTGACCCATTTTTTGACTGTTATGATATATGATTGTAATGAGCAGGCTCCTATGATCATATGTCAAGGACTACCTGCATATTATTCACTATACTATTACTAATATGCATCAATGTTTGTTTCTTAGCTTGTCACAAAGAAGATGGGATCAACCTATTCTCCAAAGTGCCTGAAGGCAGGACAAGAAGGAATGGATGGAAACTAATCAAGGACAGAAGCAACCTAGAACTAAGGAGAAATTTCCTGACAGTTAGAACAATTAATCAGTGGAATGACTTGCCTTCAGAAGTTGTGAGTGCTCCATCACTGGAGGATTTTAAGAAGAGACTGGACAACCATTGTCTGAAATGGTATAGACTAGAGTTTCTTGCTTAAATAGGGGTTGGAGTAGAAGAACTCCAAGATTCTTTCCAACTCTGTCTGTTATTCTGTCTGTCTTAAGTCCTTCTCTCTGGGATTTCTTCTTTTCCTGTTAATGGCTGACTGTTGGTGTTCCACGTAATGCACCAAATAGAAAGCAGAACTCTGAGGCAGGCAATTTCTTCAAAGAACAATTTATTGGATACATCATATTGGCACTAGTCGGTGAAAGCCGACTCTGAAGGTTCGTGTGGCTATCACCTAATTAAAAAGTAAAAGTCTCCCCTTTCCCCCAAGTCACTGGTCATGCTGTCTAATCCAGGTGCTGGCCGGTTGCTTGGTTACTTCACTCCTCCTCTGGCCAGCCACCTGTGAGAATGTCCTTAGTTCCCACAGGAAAACTTTATTGTTTTGGCTACAAAACCCCATCTAACTATTTTCCCCTTCCCTCTGTTGTGTGGCAACCCTGAAGCCTCCAAGACGGCCTCAGCTAGGTTCACTTCAGGGTTCACACTGATATAAAGCCCTTGCACATTTTTTTTACATTATGCTCTATTTTGCTGGGCCTCTATATTTCTTTTCCTCTCTTTTGGACTGTCTACTCCTTATGAAGGAAAAACACCTCCTTTCCTTTGGCTGCTTTACTTAGTTTGCTGGTGGCTGCAGAGCTCCATAAGGTGCCTTGGCTTCCTTTTGCTCCTACACCTGTGTCAAGATCACTGCTTCATTTGCAATTCAGCCTGCTGAGGGAATGGCTCAGATGGGAGAGAAAGAAGGCAGCACAAGTGCCTGCAATTGTGCCAAGCACCTGCTTTTCCACATTTCCCCATCCTTTTTCATGCTGCCTGCCCACTTCATTTTCTGTCTCCTCTTAATGTCTTCATTCATTTTCTTTTTCTGTTTTTTTTCTATATATGATGCTTTGCTTCTTCTTTAGAATTGGAAAACATTTGGACATGGGGAGGGTGAGTATGTTCTTGTGTAGCTGGGAAAAAAGGCTTAGAATGAATTGCGCTGTTCAAAACTCCTTTCTAGTATGGGTGGTCTGAGTGCCTTTCTGCTTTGAAATACTTCGTAAACAGAGTGAGAGGGAATGAGCAGGAAAACAACTTTCCTGTGCCATTCTTGAAGAATACTGGCTGATGTTTCAAGGACAGAGACTGCCTCTCAGAGCTATCCCTTAAATCTATTACCAGGGTTGCAAAATATGAAGGCTCAGTAGATGGCAGCAAAGAAATATAAAGATTTCTAACTGTTTGCTGCCATCTAGTGATCACCTGGAGTGTTGTAGTCTAGAGCTGGTACTTTTAATTTAATATTGTTCTAACGTTCTTTGTCTGGCTGTCTCATACACATATCAGCTGCCATTTTCAGTCTGAAGGTATTGAATGTACATGTCCAAATATATCCTATATTCTATCTTTCCTATTAAGCAAGGGTCCCCAATCCCTGTGATCAGGCCACACAGTGGAAGATGAGTGACAAGTGACAGAGTGAAACCGAAATCATCTCTTCCCCAGTCCATGGAAAAATGTTCTTCCACAAAACTAGTCCCTAGTGCCAAAAGGTTGGGGACCACTGCTATAATACAGAATATATCTCATAATCTGCTTTGGAACAGATATTGTGGGACAAACTATTGACCATGTAATCCAGGCAGATCTTAGCATGAATTTCACATGTAAATTCAAAAGGGAAAAGTTAGATTGATATTTAATGTCCCACCATTTTCCCTGGAGTAAAATAGAGATTTTTAAAATTATATGCTGTTGTTTGTAATTTAATAGAATATGAGTTTAATTATAAAATGTAATGCTGGTTGGCTTTATAGCCCACCAGATGGTTATGTCAGTTGTTCAAAGCATAAGATTCTCACCCACTGTTTTAAATGTTCTCATAGGTCTCTTAACCTGGTCTGGTGTTACTTAAGACTGGTTGTTATTTTTTTATACCCCAGATGTTCAGCAGTGTATGAAATATTTAAGACCAAATCTTGCTGTTGAGCCAACAGGTGGCAGAGCTGGGAATATGCAACCTGCAGTTTTTAAACATGGCTGTACTACAATTCCCAGCATCTTTCCCATTGACCATAATAAATGGCATTGCTGCAAAATGGTATATCAACAATTGCCTGGAGAGTCACAAGTTTCTAATCCAAATCTTGCCCTCCATTATTAAGATTTTCCAGGATTGTGACATCTGGTTCCTTTAATAAATTTAAGATTTATTTCATATTGATGAAGAAAATAAACAGTATTAAAGGCTACTCATGGCTGATGAGTTTTACAATAAAAGATTGGTTTTATATTACAGGCTGAAATGTTAGATTTAAACTGGCAGCAGTATCTAAGTGCTGGCTGATCTCAGAAAAAGCTAGACACAATCAGACTTGATGGGAGACTTTAAGGAGATCACAGTGCCATGGACTAGACTTGGAAGTCAAAGCATTCCAAGAGAAGACACATCACTTCCATATTATTGCCACAATCATTACGTGAACATGTCCATATAGTCATGCTTGACTTAAAAGGAAATCTTTCAAAGGAAGCACTTCTCTGTCCTTTGCGGTTGGCATTACATAGTAGGCCAGGCCAAGAAATAGACACCATGTCTGCCTAAAACTACTTTTATAGATTGCCTATAGTTACAGAATCTTTCAAAGTTTCCTCCCTTTTTATATATCACATGAATTAGGGGGAATCTCTGCTTGTTTTCATAACCCTCCCCTATTATCTGGGCTTCTGCCATGTTTGTTTACTCTGCCTCTCCTCTTTCTGTCTCCATCTAGGTAATTTTCTTTATTCTCTGTAACAATGATCTCAAGAAAAACTCAGCAGAGTTATGCCGGATTAGTATTGGATTGATTAGTAATATAGGTTAATCTGGGAAAGTAAAAAAAAGTCCAAACATCCTAATCTACAGGAATCCACCTCAGCATTGTTGCAAGAAAAGCCCATGGATCTGCCTGTGAAATCACCAGGAGCTGAGTTCAATTTGAAAGAGTTTTAACTTTTTTGGTTTCCCTTTAAATATTATTATGGAAATAAGATCCCCAAAACTTGGGGAACCTCTTGTCAAAGGCAAACATAGAAGCTATTATGTTATTTTTGTATAATAAGCATTATGGGTTATACTAATAATTGTTTCTTATTTTTCTGTGGCTATAACCTATTAATCTCCCATTTCTTTGACACTATTTTTTCTTTTCCACTAGATTCAATATTTGTCATTCTTTCTTTGATCTTCATTAGCATGAGAATAAATTCAGCTGAGATGCGTGATTGGCTGTAATTTAATATTATGCTTAATCTTTCTTAATGTGATTATCCTTTTTTTTTTTAAAAAAAGATAAGTAGATTCCTTTCGGTTTATCTTTAAGTCATGGTAGTTAGCAGACACACACTTACAGAATTTTCATATGGAGAGAAAAGAAAGAAAAAGCAATATGGAATATGCACCAATTATTTATTTGCATTTTGTAATGGGACATTAGATTTGGAAATCTGATTTTATGTGGACACTTTTGCCAATCCTTGTCCATGTTATTTCTTTTCTATCCTATTTTATTTTTCCATATGATTAAATTTCAAATGGTAAATAATTTTGGACTTCTGTTCAAAATGATATTATTCTGTGTCACATGATAGGACTCTAGGAATCATACCAAAATCCAATTTTGATTTAATTGTGAATCAAACGTATTTCAAAATGATCCAGTTTAGATTTCAAACCAGGCAAGAAAGTGATAGGCCAGAATTTGATTTTTTTTTCTTATGAGGAAATCCATTTAGTTTCCTTTACATTAGAGTCAGTCACCTCATGTACCTACTGTTCTTTGAAAAAGTATTCATTCTTTTTGAATTTTCTGGATTTCTGCGTACATGTGCCACCAAACTATTAAAACTTTATAAGGTGGTAGATTTAGTTACAAATTAGTTAGTAGTGCTGTTCTGTAAGAAGTTAGAATAAAAGGCCTCCAAAGCTGCAAGTCATTTCTCCCCCACCTCTTTTGATGGGTCCACAAGTGGGCAAGAATTGCCTGCAGGAAGCAGGTTATCTGTGCTTGTTTTGTTGTAGCCACAAGGGTGAAGCTTATCATGCCAGTGGTTTTCTGTCTCTGCCTGTCTTTAAGCACAGGGATTGTTATTGTTATGCCAGGACGGAACATGCTGACACTAAAAACCTTGATGTAAACAAGGACGTCATCTTGTAAAATGAACACACTGTCTCTAAGAGCTTGATACAGGAAGTTGGAAGCTTGTCTTATAGGAGAAGAGGGTGACACGTTGTCTCTGGGGGCCTGGTGCAGAAACTGCAAGACCCAGATTGATGACGTTGTGCTTCCTGCTACCTCAACTCTATAAAAGCCTGTGCATATTCCTTATTGGTGGCTCTCTTTCCTCTCTGAAATTGCCAAAGGGTGGGGGGGGGAGACCGCCCGCTTATTGTCTGATCAACAATAAAGCGTAATGTATTTTTCCTTGCTACCTCATCTCAGGTGTGTTATTTCGGTCCATTCTACACCTGAGGAGAATAAGGCTGGCGAGCCTTAAAGTAAGGTTGGTGAACCTTACATTATAAATAATTGAACATGTGAATAATTGTTTCTCTTTTGTTTGGGTGTGTGTGTGAGAGACATGTCAACAGAGTCAAGTTTGGCATTTTCCAAATTTTTGACAGGCCCAGCCCAAAGGGTTCACCCTCACAGTGCAAGACTACGGATTGCATTTGCATAGGAGCGTTCATGTACTTAAACTCAATGTTTCTGAAAAGAAAGTGGTTCTATTTATTACTTGCTTCTGTAAATAGCAGGTCAAGTTTCTTAATTGGGGGTATCTCTTGTAGAAAGGTAGCACCCACCCTTCTCCTAGAAGAATGAAATGTTTTAGGGAATATTAAAAAGGCAGAATATTTCCCCTAAAAGAGAAATAGAAATCTTAAGGGAGACAGAAACTCAGCCTCAGCTCCCAGGCCCCAGAAGATATTTTGATGCCACCCTATCTTCAAGACAAAAGACCTTCAGCTCCAGGATGATGGGATTATCCTTCAGGGCAAAACCATCCAGCCACAATAGCTATTGCACAACAAGCCCCTTCATTGCATCAGCAAGCTTCAACCAAACTTGGGACTCAAGACAGCCTACAACGTTAGCTATGACCCCTGCATAGCCCCATGGGAGTCTGACAGCAGCCAATAAAATACATTTCTTGCACAGGAACAGGAAGCTCAAGGGCAAGGTCATGAGAGGGTATAAATAACCGTCTCTTTCTATTCCCTGTGTTCAGCTGCACCAGGACTTCAAACCCATGGGATCCTGTTCATCAATAAACCATCTTTCCAATCAGCCTCCATGTTTCCAGTATTTTTCTCCCCACTTGGAACTGAACCCAGATGGATATTTCTTCCAACACTCTCAATAAGGATATTGTTGTATTCAGAAGATATAATAAATGTGCTAATTGCTGACACGCCTTATCATTTTGAACGGATTGATCGACCAATGAAGACTGCTTCCAAATTCATCCATTTTCAGGAAGACTGGTCCCCCCATCCCTGATGACCTGCCGTATCTGAAAAAGCTCAGTATGGAGTAGATTGTGTTTTGAAGTCACACTGTTGTGGATATTTTCCAAAATCATTGCCTTATTCTTTCATTCTGGCTGCTTTATACTGAAGGGGGAGACAAGGAATTTCAACGTTCTTTGTAACACTGCTGAATTATGTTTTGTGCTCTGCGTTTTGTTGTTTTGACAAGCAGTTGGAGGTGATAGGCTCTGCTTGTTGGCTCTCCATGGCCTCCACATTCTGTAATTGCAAGCACATATCAAGGCACAGCAAGAAAGAGAGCTGATGGTAACTACAGAGACCCTCTTTTTTTATTTCATACACATGGTGCAGTGTTGATTTTGATGGTTAACAGCTGCTCTCACCAATGTTCCTGATCTAAACAAGGAGAGATAAGAAGTTGCTTGCTTTGAGCTTGACCTGGAGAAGGAGGAGTCAAGTCATTATGGGCCATTGTCTCTCAAAAACAATTTTAGAACTACAAAGAGATGACCTGGACGAGGAAGAACTGACTGCTCCAATCAGTGGTCTCCACAAAAGGTCAAGGGGAGTGGACTAACAAAAGCAGCTTAGTGCCAATTTACAGGAAGCCCCTCTCAATCATAGAGCAAGCTCTGGACTGTTTATCTGTGCCACATGTCATCCCAAAGGGGCACATAAGGCCAAGAGTTCCCTCAAATATTTAGTTTAGATAAAATTCATTGACAATTCTGCTTGAAATATAGGTGTGCTGAATTATTTCTTGACCTTTTGTTCAGAGGAATAAATTAAAAATATTTTGGAACTGTAACAGTTAATTTCATACACAGAGGAATTTGGGAGTAAATCTAATTTTAATCTGCTTTAATTTAGTAAATAAAAAAGCATTACCCTTTTTATCCAGCATGAAGTAGTATCTATTACTTTCCTTGTTTTTTTTAATTACATTTTATTATTTAAAAACAGACAAAAATACATGTAAACAAACCAAAACAGCAACAACAACAATAACATTAAAATACATTGCTTATGTTGAGGGTTAAGTGTCCTAGATATCCGCTATATGTGTTCAATTATCTATTTTCTTCTTTGTCTTTATTAATACATATTTATTCTATAGACATTCTTATCTATTTACAGTTTGCTCTTCCTTATCTCAAAAAGAATTATGTACATTGTTTCGAGCTCCGTGATCATTTTTTAACCAATTATAGAAGATTTCCCATGTTCTGTAATATTCTACATCTTCTTTCCCTTTAATTTTCAAGATCAGTCTATCCATTTCAGCACAATGCAAAATTTTGGTCACCCACTGTTGCCTATTAGGAATTTCTTCATTTTTCCATATCTGGACATAGAGGATCCTGGCTGCTGTTAGCAAATGTAGTATTAAATATGTTATTGATTTATTAAATTTTTTCGGTAGTAGTCCTAATAAAAATATTTCGGGTCTCCAATCTATCTTTTCTTTTATCATTTTTTCTATACAGTGTCGAATTTCTCTCCAATATCTCTTTGCTTTACTACATTTCCATCACATGTGGTAATAGGAGCCAGGAATCTGCTTGCATTTCCAACATTTTGGTATACTATTTTTTTTCATTCGGGCCAATTTAACTGGAGAATAATGCCACCTATAAAACATTTTATAGAGGTTTTCTCTATATGATACCGATAAAGTTAATTTATAATTTTTTCCCCCACAATTCCTGCCAGCTATCCATATCTATATTATATCCAAAATTTTTAGCCCAAGTCAACATATTTTCTTTCACCTGCTCTTCTTCCAACTTGAACAGTAACAAATATCTATATATTCTTGTAATAAATTTTTCTTCTGGTCCTAGTAAAATTTGGTCTAGTTCATTATATTTTTTAGAGAGTCTATCCCATTGTTTTATCCTTTTCATAAATTGACTGTAACTGAAGGTATGACCACCATTGTAAATCTAGTCCTTGATCTTTTAAATCTTGCTTTAACTTCAATTCCCCTTTCTCATCTAATACATCTTTATATCTAAGCGTTCTTTCTAATGGGGAAACATCTCTTCAAATAGTATGGGATACGGTGAAAGCATATTTTAGAGGAGTGATAATTTCTATTGCAATGAAAATCCAAAAAGAAAAAAAGCAGAAAATCTTAGAAGAAAGGCACAAACAATTAGAGTTAGAGTTACAAAAGAATCCATTGGATAAGGAAATTAAAAAACAGATGGAACTAATTAAACATGATTTAAATATTCTGGATAAACAGAAATTAGCAGATAAAATTAAAGCAAGTAAACAAAACTATTTTGAAAATGCAAACAAGCCGGGACAATGGTTGGCATATAGATTAAAAAAAGAAAAAGAAAAAAGATGGATACAAAAATTACAGGAGGAAGGAGGTCTATTACAGTACAACCAGAAGGCCAAAAAAGAAATAGCGGAAAAATATTATAGAAAATTATATAGTAGAGGAGAGATATCAGAGGAACAGATTAAACAATATATTAAAGATGCAAACATCCCCAAGATTCCAGAAGAACATAAGTCTAGATTAAACAGTAAAATTATGATGGAGGAATTAGTGGAAGCCATTAAAAGACAAAAACAGAATAAAGCCCCTGGACCTGATGGGATACTGGGGGAAGCTTATAAGAAATTACAGGAAATTTTAGCTTCAATTATGCTGGAAGTATACAATGCGGCCCTCTTAGAAGCAAAAATACCATACACCTGGTCTGAAGCATACATCACACTATTACATAAGGAAGGCCTAGACCCCACACAAATTCAAAATTATCGTCCAATTTCACTTTTAAACGTAGACTATAAAATCTATGCGTCTATATTAGCAAAAAGATTAAAAAATTACTTGAATGAATTTATACACGTGGCTCAAAATGGTTTCTTACCAAAGCGTCAAATATGAAATAATATGCGGATAGTTCTGGATACCTTGGAATACTATGAAGCAAATTCAGGGAAACAAATGTCTCTAGTGTTTCTAGACGCGCAGAAAGCCTTTGATAATCTAAATTGGGATTTTTTATTTGGGCAATTAGAAGATACGGATTTTGGAAAAGACTTTTAACACAATTAAAAAAATTTATTCGGATCAGATAGCCAACATAATTTTAAATGGAGATATATCTAAGAAATTTAGTATTTTCAAAGGCACGAGACAAGGGTGTCCCCTTTCACCCCTGTTATTTATATTGACTCTG
>JANHJO010007079.1:124277-144609 GCA_032468235.1 Pseudoxyrhopus heterurus | reverse complement strand
CCCCCGTCAATGGTGTCCCGCTTCACCAATGTTGCAATCTGGTCACCTTATCTCAGATGTGTTATTTTGGTCCATTCTACACCTGAGGAGAATAAGGCCGGCGAGTCTTAAAGTAAGGTTGGTGAACCTTACAACTTCATGCAGTTCTTACTGATGAATAAGGGAAGTCCCACCAGAGTTTGATGCTTGTTTCATTTATTTCATAAATAAAGTTATCCAACATGTAATATGCCAATGTGAAAAAAAGCTAATGATTTTTCATAGAAGATTCTTTCGGTGGTTATTCTATTTTTAGTCTAATTTCTTTCACTTCTTTCTGCTCCATATCCCTTTCCTTCCCCCCAAGATCCACCATTAAAAAAGTATATGACTCACATTCAAAAGCTTTCATCACCCTTCCTTTCTACACTGATTGTGTTTTTCTTCATATGGAACCAAATCAATCATACTTTTAGATTGAAATTCATTCCTTTAACATATGTACTTATGAATAGACATGTTTGATCTACATATTTGAAACAGATCTTTGTGTAAGCACATACCATCACCAGTCTAATTTATTCCTGGATTTTCAAATGGCCCAGTTCTTACATCTATATTCCCTCAACTCCTTTTTTCCCACCTATTTTTTCCACAGGTCACATTCATTCAAAATGTTCATTTTTTTCAAAAATAATTTCTATTTTTTCCATTATCATTCTGGCAGTAACCTCTGGAATTCTGCTTTCATACTTACCACAAGTTAGATGATACTGATTCATACGTTCTGACATATATTTCTGCCCTTTAAATCACAATTAAACCCACATCTTCAGTTCTCTACAGGCATTCATCCAACCAATTCATCATTCTACAGATTTATTATATCTTTCTTTTGCACACCCCAACATATCTATTTTTCTTTTATGCCTCTCTTCCATTCCATATAACAATCTTCCATATGTGACAGTCATCATGATCTGATGGTCACAGAGACATTTATCTGCTCCTCCTCATGGCTTTGGTCAGTTAAGGTTTTCACATAACACTTTTTATAATACAGAGAAGATACACAACAGGTTACCAGTTTTAGTCGTGCCACATGCAGCAGTCCTTACTAGTGACAAGGACTATCTATCAGTTTGGGTGCATTAGCTCCACTTTGGGCAGCCAAAATCTTTTCAAGCATGCTTACACCATTCTACACAAGGCAGACGTTCTCCTACCCATTACCAGCCACCATACTGTTATCCTTAAAGGTATATGCATTGGTAAAATCTCCATGGAAGCTGCATTGCATGACCTTGCATACACTGAAGAGAGTGAACAAATGTACTATTTTGGACTTTTACTCATGTGGGAAAACAATAAATAAAAAAGCAAGCTCCTCAGACCCAATACACCACCTTTGATTTTGTAGCAATAGGGTGATTTTTTTTTCCCTAGCCATCATGGAAAGATTATATCTTATAAATATAAATAATAATAAAAATAAATAGATTCTTTTATATTTCCTTTATTTATATTTTTTTAGTTTAAGAATTACACACTAGCCAACATTATTATATATTTACATGCTGAAACTGGCTGTAATAAGTTTAGTTTCAAGAAAATATCTCTTATGTGCTATTCAATTTACAATAGTCATTTTACTACCTCTATTATTCGAGAGGTTAGCAGTCCTTCTGAGAAAAAACATGAAAATCTGATGCAATGTTATCCACTAATATTTTGCATTTTCTAGCCATTGGAAAATGTGCATTATGTGCATATTAGAAAGGCTACAAGGTCATTAGTAAGTCTCATGATTACTACATTATGGAGTAAATAGTATTAGGTTAAAAAAAGAGGAAGAGGGAGGATGCAAAGACAGTACTAACAGAATCATTTAAACACCCATGCAAATTAAAATTGTGAAATCTCAAAACAAGGTCAACTATGACAGAGTTCTTGGATGTCTTAAATGCTTGCATGAACTAAAACTATATAATGAATTTTAAATGTATTCCCTGGTGAATCCTTCAATGGCACTAACAATGCAAACATATATAATGCTGCTAAATTTGAATTAGAGAACTTTGGTGATGAGCAAAACATTTAGAAGAAATTGAATTTAACTGCAGTATTTGGAGTTAAGACTTAAAATAATAACATTAATATAGATTCATTATCAAAATACTTAAAATAATTTGACACATAAAAATGTGTTGCATATAACCTGCAAAGTTAATCTACTCCACTTTATCATGAATTAATTAACTTGGATTATAAATACCATTGGTATAAGCTATAACGTGGTAATTACTTATTAACATTTTATTCATTCGTCAAAAATTCTCTTGAACATTTCCTAGTGCATTTTTGTTAAACTTTACCTTTGGTGTTAAGCAATATCTTGATAGAGTTCCCTTTAAATATATTTCTTAAGTAAAGATTCTTTGGCATTGGGTGGATTGGGTTGGGCTGGAAAGGAATAGAATACTAAACAATGACAGACAAATCTCTTTGTACCAGACAGTCTCTAAAAGACAGTGGGAATCCTCAGGTGCACAAGGAATGCGCACGATGTCTTTCTGAGAATAATATTACACTCATGAGAAAACTGTAGTTCCTTAAATCTATATTATATCCATTTCATTTCCTGGAAGAGGAAATCATCAGTATTATTACTGTGTCTGGATAAAAGACTGCCATTGTGGCCCAAACTATAGGATATTCTTTGTTTCTCAATCTGAGCAACTTTTTAAGATGTGAGGATTTCAGCTTCCAGAATTTTCCAGCCAGCATGGGTGGCTGAGGAATTCTGGAAGTTAAAGCACACATATCTTAAAAGTTGCTACGGCTAAGAAGTAATAAGATATTTTATTAAGGACTCATGGTACACTAGACAGACTACTCTCTAACTATAAGTATGGTCTCTTTAAGTCACTTGATAGCCCCAACTTTCTGCAGGAGTTCCTTTAGGTCACACTCCCTATTTAATGGGAATTCTGAAGTCCTTTCAGAATTGCAGGCTCAGTATTAATGGAAATCAAAATAGGCTCATGAAAAATCAAGGCCGCAATTCTCAAACTGCATGTAGCTCCAATTTTCCCAAGAAGCTCTGCAGAATTAGCGGTTGCCTTATTCATTTCAATATCAGACACCCACCCCACAACAAAAACTATCTCTAACTTGCAGCGCTTCAGAGATGCTAGCATAAGCAGCACACCAGCACATCTATTCTGAAGAATCCACATACCCCTGAATGTCCATGTGCATCAGAGTCAATGGATAATGGCACTCATTAAGCATTTTTATCAGTCTTTCTCCTTCCCACTTACAAATGAACTGGTTACGTTGATACTGATTTAATCATATAATGCCAATCTTATTATCTGTATATTTTGAAATTGTCCTCTGAAATCCAAGTCTTATGCAAAAGGGTGTTTAAATTGTTCTGCTAGAAAACTGCAATTACTGTACTTAGTTTTAAAAAAAACCACTGAACAAATACGCTTTCTATTGACATCTCATTTACAGCTTATTTAAATATTTACATGATTTTAGGACACTAACCTAAACCATAAATAGAACCAACTTTTTGCCTTACATTAAAGTACAAATTAGAAGTTAAAAATGTTAAGAAATCTGATAATATTTACAGTTTTGTTTTTGTTTTTAATTACGATTGCTCACATTGTATGACCTATGTACAGATAGCAAAATGTTATGATCGCTATTTTTAAACTATCGTACCTGGACCCTCTTGTTCTTTTCTCCCCAGAGAAATATGTCATAGTTTTGCTTTTCCTATCTAGGTATTAGGACTTTTAAAAAAGTTAGTAGAGATGCTTTTATTGAAAAAAATAAAATAAACAAAACAATGTGAGAGTTAGCCTCTGTTGAGATGGTAGAAGATACAGTACTATCACTGTGAAATGCTTCGTAAGAATTGTATGCATTGATCTGCTGATATAGAAATGCCCAGTTACCCTGTATAGTAAGATTTTAAATACATTAATAATTTATGTTCTCAAAAATATTCACATATTGGTTGACTATAGAAACACAACTGTTATTAGCTTATTCCTTTTGAAATACCAATGCAAGATTCTAGCTCAAACCCAGGCAATTATGAGCAGTGCAGGGGCTGCAGGTCTGCAATGCTAATTAAAAAGGAAATTGGACTGGATGTGATGACAATGTCTCTAGCTCAGCCCTGATCTTTCTCTCAGGAGGATAAAATAGAGACCATTTTTCTTAACAACTCAATCCATATGTCTTTCCTCTTTCTTGCATCTGCTGGTGGCATCTCAAATTACTTCTCATCATTCAAGAATGATGGCCATCCTATTAAGAATGGGCAGGGGGACCTGGATGGAATCTGTGCTTTCTTCAATCATATACTGCTTGTTTTAACATCCCTCCATAGCACCAAACATATGTAACAGAAGATGTAAATGTGGTCCTGCAATTTTATTGTAGCTGCAAATGCTTGCAGGAAATTGGAATTTTGAACTGTCCCATCGACGTAAAAGAGATACCAGGGTCAGAAGCTGTAAATATGGGGACGTCTCCCCCACCTTACTCAGCAACCTGCCCACTTAGTTTACATATCAATGGGCACATATTCATTTTTATGCACAAACCGGTTTCACTAGATTAGGAGACCGTGTAAAAATGCATATGTATGTGTGTGCATGTCTATGTATGTGTAGGCACACACACATAAGATATAAACACATATATGTGTACACATTCAAGAATATATATAAACAGGTGGAAATATGTCTTTATTTGTATCATATATGTTGATAATGGCCTGAGTTTGGCTTACTTAAATTAATTTCACTAAGTGGGAAATTGAAATCTAAGCTTAATTTTTTTTAAAGAAAATGTATATTTTACCTAGCAGGCTCGTTTTTCTAGATATATTTAGCTGGCTAGCAATATGTACTTGCTCTCATGTTATCTATGCATTGTGCTTTTGTCTGGCTGATTTTATATATTAGAATGTAAAAATTCTCAGGTGTGTCTTTCAATGCTATTATTCAAACTTTGCTGCAGTCAATGACATTAATTGATCCTTTCTTCCCAGTCATTTAAACTACCATGTCTGTAGAAACATAGCTTTCCTTAGACAAACATAAATATGGCACATGAGTTTTAGTTGGAAAATGCATATTAAACTTAGTAGCAGTCATATACAGAACATATTTACAGAGCATTAGTCTGAAAGATATGGTTAAAACTGTGCCATATTATATAGTTGTAATTTTGTGATGAATTTAATATATGAAAAAACACCTTAATTGCTGGCTAGTATGCATCCAAAACCTGAAAAAAAGTAATAATTAAAGGAATAAATTATTAGGCAAAACATGGCTCTAAACACAACCAAACCAGTGTATATTTCAGTTAAATTCAATGGCAGTAGCTTATTTCAATGTCCTTTGTGAAGTAAACTGTGTAATGTTTTTGCCTCTACCACATGCTGGTATTAGAGGAGATAAACCTTTTTTGTTATCCTCCATTTGCTCACCTTACTTTAAACCGCATTTTAATTTAAGTTCCTCGTATCTCTTTGAATTAATTTATTCAGAAATGTGATTTCTCATTTACTCCTGGAAGCATCTTCCACTTAATAACATAAATGACCTCATGGAGGTGAATATGTACTTTCTTTGTTAGCCCCCAGGGTAAAATTCACCCTCTCCTTGGAAAGGTTAGAAAATATTATGGCTTGTACTATAAACTTCCAGCTATGGTAAAGTGCAGTTTTAGGAGCTGATTCTGTAGTTTTTCTAAGGCTGGCTTGTTGAACCAATCTGAGAAGACAAAAAGGATAGAAAGGATTTTCTTTTCTAATGTCTAAAAGTCCCAAGGTTGATAATTTTCACATTTTTGTTTTTATAAAATTAATGGGCAGTTTCAGCAAAAGAAAAAAAAGGTAACATAAACATGAATGTAGCAAAACCCATCTTACTTGTCCCAAAAGATGCTTCAGAAAAAGTCTTCTAAAACACTGCCCATCTGATGGAAGAAAACATGACAAAAGAAAGTGTGCCCAGTGCTGTTGTGCCTGAGTCACAAGACCAGCCTTTTCACAAAGTGTGAAGTTCATAATTCAACCAAGTATGCTTGCAGAGAGCCTAGAAAGCTTAATTTTAAAGTATATTACAGAGAAATAAGAGTCCTTTGTGCTACTGAAACCATCAGCTGGAGGAAATATATATATACATACATACAAAAAAAATGTAATATAAGGAATATGGAACATTTCTGGTTCCAAAGGATACTCATCCCCAACTATTATAATCCATTTACTTCCTGAAACAGGTTGATCTTCTGTTCTAGGAGGACACAGCTACCTTATATGAATCCCATGTAAATTCCATTGAATCAATTGAAGGATATACCTGAACAATTGAGAGCCACATAATTGTAAAATAATTATATGAGAAAAGAAAGGTGGAGATGTATTTCTTGAACTGATGATGAAAATAATTCAGTCCCTTTAGCTGGAAAATACATTAGTAGCTCTCTCCCGTTCATTGTCCTCTCTTAAAAAAAGTTCTAAAACTGAATGCAAAATTATTGAGTGAAGAAGATAATCCAGTTCCTTACAATAAACTTACTCTTTTGAGGTTTCTGTGTGTATATCTAAATAAATATCTGAACTATAAAAAGTTATGATCTACTCCATCTCTTTTAAGCAGGAAGGAAATACAACCCAAACTATAATTTAAGAAATATTTTGATGATCAAGATTTGTAATTTGCATGATACTTGTGGTTTACTTGATCCTTGTGTTTGACAACATTTGGCACAGCTTTCTCTGTTGCAGAAGAAAGTACAAAGCACTGAGAGAAAACTACCTATGAAGAAACTGCCGGCCCACTCTCATTTGGCACTTATACATAGAAGGCTCCTAGATATATTTAATGGTATACTGTTGGACACATTGGCCATCTCCAAAATACTGTATCTCTATGGTTCACATCATGGTAATCAATATGCTGACTTTACAATACCTCAATTAAACACTTCCCAATTATGTGTAAGTTGCTTTCATATTTTCCAAAAAGAACTCTTAATCCAGTCAACAACTTGATACATGTCTTCATAGTATGATGGCAGGCATTATGATTTACTGTAGCTTCAAATTAAAATTAAAAAAGTAAAATATGAATATGATGTTGATTTTGATATAATATGACCGTATTCTTAATTCAAATAATGCTGTTTAACTCAGACAAGCATTAGAAGCAGAAATTGCTCTGAGAATTCAACCCTAACTTTTTAGCTTCCCTTTTCAATATCATCCAAAAATGAAATGACCAAGTTTCAGGTCTGTCTCCAAACATCAAATGCAATTATATATCTTTAAAAGCCAGATTGTATACATTTGTACTGTAACTTGATAGGCTTCACAGTTGTGCAAAAGAAATCCAAACATTACTGAACAGGTTATAGAGTGGGCCAGCAAATAAGGTGTTTTAAAATAACTTGTCCTGAATAGATTTTGTTCTCCCTAAGTCCCACATTTGGCTGTACAATCAATTTTGAAGAGAAATCCAGTTCTTGATATTTGTGTGGCTTTCTTTGTTTTTAGTTCACATAGTAAAGCCAATAGACAATATTGAAGAAAGAAAAAACCACCGGGAAGAATATGCGTGACCATCGATCTATGGCATTTACATCAGTCAAGTCAGGGATAGTAATTTTCAACTGAGAAGCACGTCTCCTTAACCGGCTTTTCTTTTGGGCCACATGCCGTTCCAGAGCATTACGGCCAAAGCTGTGTCTTGGTAAACCAGCCTTCCGATATTGGATACTTGAGGTATCATAGGCCAGCATCGTGCTTCTAGGGTCCCCAAGCCCTATAACAGCTTCAGAGGCAGCCATCTCGTTTTTAATTTCAAGCGTGCTCAACAAAATGTTCTCATGTGGATCCATCTGGAAAACAGAAGAAATTGTCTTAATGTGTGAAATCAGCTACCAAACTCCACCAATTATTAAAAGACTGGATCTAAGGCATTAAACACTCAGTGCTGATCAAAAGAAAAGCATACACAGCAGGGCTATGCGGTACTTCAGATTTGAAGTCCACTAATGCTTTGGTGCATTAAACATTCAGTTTCTATCTCCTTAAAATAGCTACATCCTTTCTTGAGATAGCAGAATTGCCGTGCAATTCCAGGGAAATATGTGCTCCATTTAAGCAGTTTTAGACAAGACAAAATGTGCGTCTCATAATTTTTAAAGTCCCCTTTTGCTTTCAAATCTGAAGCACTGCATAGTCAGAATATGGACACAGGCTGGTAATTTTTTTTTTTAATAGCTCAGGCAAATAGATTATATGACACATTTCAATACCTTTATCTGGTTACTGAATCTCAGAAGTTGTAGTTTTGCCGCTGTGAGCTAATATTTGTTGGCCTAATCACTTAGTTCTGAACATCTTAACAGTATTTTTAATGAGCTGAAGAATAATGTAGCATGATGTTACAGGTGTTCACCAACTTTCCTCAAGACATTTGTTATATTTCTTCTGTTGTTTGTATGCAGGGGTAACTTTACTGAAAATAATTTTGAAACATGCAATTGGGTGGGTGGGGGCTTACAATGCTCACTTTGCTATAAAGATCATTAATTTTTCATTGTCAGAGAAACTCTTTTATGTTTACACTGGTACCATCAACTTTTATTACTGAGGATATCACTGAGAAGAAAATAAAATGAAAAAAAATCAATCCTGGATCATCTTATTAATGCAATGACTAGGTATAGCATTTAGTTGTAATTCAAAAGCCAAAATAACCAGGCATTCATTTTATAGTAAAATCATATTAAAAGTTAATATTATTTTTTTATATTTTTAATTAAAAGAAAAGCTAGTTTGATGTAATGGTTAAGGTATCAGGCTAAAAATTAGGAGATAATGAGTTCTGATCCTGCCTTAGGCACAAAGGCCAGGTGGGTGACTTTCCCTCAGCTCTAGGAAGGAGGCAATGGCAAACCACTTCTAAAAAATCTTGCCAAGAAAATTGCAGGGACTTGTCCAGCCAGTGTCCAAAAATCAGATATGAATATAATAAAAAAAATGTGAGGCCAGGATCATCAATATTTCTAATTTCATGTTTTTGCAAATGCTACTCTCAGCTATTCAGAAGTAAATATGGGTTATACTTTCATTGTCCGTGAGTAATTGATTAAAAATAGCACCAATTTTTATCCATGTTAGAAAAAGTGTATTCTTAATATGTAATCATTTGATTTCCAGTTATCTGAGCATTAAATGTATTTTTCAAGTTAAGTTTATATTAAATTAATGTTGATACACTGCGTATCAGTTTAGAAAACTATTTATGTTGTATTTGAAAACAAAAGAACTTTAGAAAGATTTTATAATATTTGCAAGTCATCTTAACAGATATCAAACTGACTCACATGGTATGCAATATTTTGGTGAGAATGGAACTGTTCAATCCAATTTTCTCAAAATGATTGAATGCATTGCCTGTTAATAGGCTTGCTTTTTTTAATACCCCAAGATTAAGAAAGAAAATGAAAATAGACAAAATTTTTGAAGGACTGCCCCTTCTCCAATGGTCTTTACCAGTCAAATCAAGTTTGGCAGAAGGGGTATGCTCCAAGTCCTGTCTTTCAGCTAACGTCATCTTGTGGGACCCAAGAAACATGCCTTTTCTGTCACACGATTTGCCCTTTGGAGATGCATACCCTCTGGGATAACCCTATGACAACTCTCACTGCTGACCTTTCAGGAAGCCCTTAAGGTTGTTTTCCCAGGCATTGGGGTCAGGAGGTTTGGCAAACATGTGATGTGCTGATTGATTGGTTTCCTTGTTTGTCATTTTAAGTTTCTAGGACTAATTTGTTATCTTGTTATTATTCAGTATTATTTTAACTTGTAGAAAACTACAGGCTGTTATATTTGTGAGATGGGCAGTCATATAAATCAGTTAAAACAAATAATCAGATAATTGTGGACAAAATAGTACTACTCTAGTAATTGGCTCTAGGAGCTCTAGTGATCCAACCATGCTGAGTGGATCCATATATCTAAACAGTCACACACATCTCAATTAGATATGCATCACAATGACAATGCTGTGTATCACCAGTGCTTTGTTTTTAAAAGGGAGTATGTTGGGAAGACACATGGATGAAGGGATGTATGCTTGAAAAAATATTCTGATCCATATTCCTGGCAACCTGAAAACTTGAGATCTGCAAGCAATTGGTTTGGTAATAGATGAGTATGTCAACCTGCCTACTGCCGTAGAAGACAGTGGCATAATTGCTTTATATCAGAGTCCACAAACACATAAATGTTGCATCAGTCTCTCAGAAATATTCAAACAAACAGTACTATGTATTGTGAATTTTACAGACAATGTTTCATGCATTTGCAGAAATGTGTACATTATTATTATTGGATTAAATATGACATTGTCAATTATTAAATTGAATTTGATAATTTTAGTCAGAATGTCTGGGATTGTTCCTTTATCATTTTATACGAAACAAACATATTGAGAACCAAGCATATCATGTCTGCATTCCCTTAAGAAATGTATATGCATAAGCATAGCCAAGTCATTTTTCAAGACATTACCACTTCATCCTTGAAACCAAAAGTCAGCTAGCCACTCCCCAAACAGGTAAATGGGTAGGGATGATAATATTTGCACAGTACAGACAAATGTGCCCAGCATTTCCATGTATATTTCATGGAACTAAACACTGAAGAATTCACCATTTGCCAAATGGTAAATTATTTAAAGTTTAAGTCACTATATTGAAACAGTTTAAAAAGGAAAAAAGTTAACTCTGGGATACAGTTGTGAAACAAATAACATTTTCATTGATATCAGAAATCATAAAAGAGGAGCATTGGTTAATTCGGGGAAGAGTGGTTAGGTTGTATGGAGTGAATCATACAAGCAAGGTGGGCAAGCTTTCTGAAAGTTTACTTTTTATTTTTTAATTTCCAGTCAATGTCCAAACCTTTAACCAATCTTCAGCCTTCTTTAAATCTCATATCTGAAAATTTTCATATGGCCAGCTCTGAAGATTTGTATGGCTGTTACAGAGATGCAATTTCAGTTAACATACTATGAATAACAAGCTGGCATGTGCATTTTCTTCTAAATAGTTTAGAAGAAAAATATATATTTTTAGAATATGTCATTTTGCATGATTCATATTTTATTCTTGTAATCAATTTTCTGCAATCAGACATTGTCAGATGACACTACTTATTTGAGAAGGCTGAAGGCATCTACTACTCTTCTAAAAACACACTGGAAATCATTTACTAGCAGAAAATTAGTAATGGATGAACCGCCACAGGAAGATAGAGATTTTGTATTTTTCTTTATAAACATTAAACAGATATCAGTTTTCCAAAATAGGAAATAAATTCAATCGATGAAAAGCGAATTGAACCAATTTTTGAAGTTGATCTGTGTTTTTGATTAAGAAAGTAATGCTGAGTTTCAGAACAGAACAGGTTCACCCATTTCTAATGAAAATGTATGCTTGTAACAAAAGAAAAGCTTACAATACAACAGTGAGAAACATTTATTCTGCAGGCGCTTTTCATCCAGAAGGATCCCAAAGCGTTGTACAGACTTTAGAAAGCAACATCACTTCACCAAGTGCAGTCATCTGAGGCAAAAATGTGGGAGCTATCTAACATTGCCAAACAATACAGTGTAGTTCAATATAGGAAATGAATAATGCATTGTCAGTTAGAACTAGGTGGTGATTGGGTAAATGATGTGGAGATGATTCAAAAGAATGAACACCCTTTGCAATTCAACCAAAGTTGGACAAGATCTTGGCATGAAGATGCCAGGTCACAAAATAATGTGCCACTGGATCTGCAATGAGTTCAAGCCCTCAGTTTTACATCCCTAAGGATAAAACCATTAAGAAAACAATAAAATATACCTTTGTTGAATACATTTCTGGACAATGATATGTGCCAATTATTCTTCTGTCCTGTAAGTTAATAAAATCAAAACCAGTTTCCTTAGAAAAAAATCAGCTGTTAGTTTTCATTAAAAATTAATGCACTATAGGCTATTATTGTAAACTACGCACATTAATTAAAAGCACAGGGCAGTGTGAGCCAACAAGCAGCAGAAGTACTGTAGGTCCTTGTTTTAGAAATGCTGTTGTTGTCTTAGCCCTGACACTGTGGACAACATGTATTTGTAATATAAGTGAGTGTACATATGCATGTATACACATGCACACATATTTATACCCAAACTGGTAGGTGTTGAAACCAGCCCAACCCTCTCCCCTCAACATATGAATTGAAATGATGTGAAAATAACATTGAGAAGGCGCTTAAGGATTATACAGCAATAAGACACACACTTTAGATGTAGCATAGGATAATTCCATAGGAAGAAAGCTGAAAAGATAAAAATGGATGGAACAAAAACAAAAATGATGAAAATATACAATACTGTATTAATACTCAAATTAGTAGTCATGGAAGCATCTTATAATCACCTTAAATCATTACATGGTAAATAGCACAAGTGGAATTTACAGATAGACCAAAAATCAATTATACAGTACCCTGAGGTACTGCTGATTTTTTTTTCTTTATATACTTACTTGGAAAGACAATTCCAATCAGTTCCTAGAAACTCCAAAATGATGGCTATCTAAAGGAGTTGCATGTAACATTTTAATATATCAGTGGGATGAGATCTAATCTCCGAAACTATGTTCATTTATAACAAAGGGAAGTAATTATTTTTCCCTGAGTGTAATTTTACATAGACTATTATTTTCTGCCTGGCTGAAATTTCTGCACTGATCACTTTCTTCTTTAATATCAAATATGCATTACATAACTAGCATGCTAAGATATGTGAGTTGTACCGCTTTGTTGCTTGTAAAACATAGGCTGAAAAATCAAACAATTCACAAAATTTCATTTTGATTTTTATAGTAAACGGAACAATAAAACATGTGGGAGATGGATGCAATATTTAAACTGTCTATCCCCTAATTCCAAGTAATAGAGGCTTAACTACTCCAAGTTGTCATAGAGTATAATTGAAGGTGCTAGTTAGTTGTAAAGTTCTATGTAGCTCAAGGTGTGGGTATCTCTAACATTATCTATTATAGGGAATGCAAGCTAAGGGACTCTAGTCTGAAAAATATAACCAAAGGACCCCTACATTCTCTGCAGGAGTTCTCCTTCTGTGTAATGTCTTGCCCTCTGAGACCCTGCAGAAACTAGCAAAGATCTGTTTGCTCTGGAAGACCCAGGGACTTGAATTATCATTAAATGTGGTTTTAGCATAATATTATATAATACCATTTTAATTATTATATTTATACACATTCTATCATTTGCATTATTTCTTGCCTTTTACACAGCAGAATGAAGCAGCTTTCTAAATAAAACAAATACACAAATAAATTCTCCTTTCCTAGCTTTAAAAAAAATCTTCCTAAATGCTATTTTTTTTAAAAAATTCTAAACTTATTTACTAAATATTATTTTGTTTATCCTACCTTTCTGAACAGTTCTAGAACTGAATGGCAACTAGAGACCATTAGAATCAAAACAGCTTTTATTCCTTTTTTGACATCAGCTCAGCTATTCCCATCAGATAATTTATTGCTATATCCTTTTACATATTACTTTATAGATTTTTGGCCTATCTTTTATATAACTTAAACACATTTTGAAATAAAACTTAAAATTTTTAAGTCCAATTGCATCCTGATTAATTGAGGAAATTTCTCCTTAGTTCTAGGTTGCTTCTCTCCTTGATTAGTTTCCATCCATTGCTTCTTGTCCTGCCCTCAGGTGCTCTGGAGAATAGCTTGATTCCCTCTTCTTAGTGACAACCCCTGATATATTGGAACACTGCTATCATGTCACCCCTAGTCCTTCTTTTCATTAAACTTGATCTTCCCTTCCCCTTCCCTTATTATCAAAAATATACCAAACTATTTATCAGAGGAGATAGAAGGATTATTATAAACACCATAATAGGCATCTATTACAAACCAAAATAAAGAAACAAAATGTGTCCCATCATCATAATGCAAGCCCTGGCTGTTTGTGGTTGTGTCCTCACTTCAGAAACAAGTATATAGGTCACGGGATGTGTGTTGAAATGTATCGCCACCTCTTTACCTATGTCCTGTGCACTACTTATTAACATTATGCATAACAATGCCTCTTTCATGGTGTTTTTTTCTGCTTAAATAATACTCTGTTAGGCTAACTATTTCTTTATTTGATTTATTAAAACTGCTCAACTCAAAAACAATTTGGGCAGCTTACAATATGTCCAATATGTAAGGTATGTTAAAACTCTATTAAAAACACATGACTGTTGGAACTAAAATAGCACTACCCAACATGCAAAAAAAAAAAAAAGACTTGATAGGGCTTCCACAGAATCCTAAGCCTAGTTCTGAAAAAGTCTTAAGAGACTTCTGGAACCTCAGGAGAGTGGAAGCCATGTACATCTCCAGACAGATGCTATTCCAGAGGGTAGGATAATTTTTAGAATAATTCCCATTGGAAATATATTTATGTTCTTTCTAATAGACATAATCAAAACAGCTTGGAGTGCAGCCAAGCAAGCCCAATGACTGTTCTGCTCTCCTAACATTTGAATTGCTGTTCATGTTTAATTGTATCTGACTTGACTTTGCCCTAACAACTAAACTGACTACAGATCCATAAGACGAGGAGCTACACACACACACACACACGCATGTACGAACATACAGACATTGGAAGATCTGTGCAAAAAACATTCTTGAAGGCACTAGATAAATTGGGTCCTGGAGGCAATCTTTCAAAAAGGAAATTGTACGATCTGATTTATTTCAGAGATCCTTTTTTAGATCACTATGCTACAATTTAATAGAGAACAAATGCTAGACTGCTTAAAAATGAGGTGATCAAGTAT
This sequence comes from Pseudoxyrhopus heterurus, assembly GCA_032468235.1. Lineage (NCBI taxonomy): Eukaryota > Metazoa > Chordata > Lepidosauria > Squamata > Pseudoxyrhopus > Pseudoxyrhopus heterurus. The sequence continues at coordinate 129,655 of JANHJO010007079.1, read as the reverse complement.
AGAAAGAATTAAACAGGTACTTAAATATGGATCCTGAAATTTGACTGTAGTCGAGAGATAGAAGACATTATCAACTTTACTTCAAAAAGAGCCTGAAGCTCTAAATAGAACGTTTCTTTAACCTTTGAATTAGGAATAGTTTTAAAATCAAATTATTTTGAATGTGAAACATATGTCTTCAGCATGAACCCCACTCTTATTTTAAGCATTTGGGGAGTGTAAAATTCTCAGAATAGCAACATTTTACACTTGAAGCAGCTGTTTCCCACTCAAAACAGGCTGTTTTGAACTCAACGTTTTGATCCAAAGCATTTGTGCACCAGTATTTTGTATATAAATGTAGGCTCGGGGAAAAAAATCCCCAGAAATAAAATATGTTGCCTGAGAAGAAATATTTTATTTTTTTGAAGAATTGTTAGAAATAGAAGGAATTCTGTTATGGGTAAAAAACAAATGTCATTTGGTTTTAGACTCAATTAAGAATTGATGTGTGCTTTTCTGATGCTGTATGAGACAACCAATGAAATGCAGTTCAACACAATGCAAGTATTGAAGTAGAACTGCATAATATCATGGTTCATTTCTACCCTAAGCTGGATAAAGTACTCAGTTATTGGGGGAAAATTACTATTTTTAATCTAACCTTCTTCATATTTTTTTATGAACAAAAGTTTGAGAAAGGTGCGCTGTATGCCTTCTCTTAAGTTGCCACAGGTAAGATGGACCAGAAACAATCTACTGTTTCTATCAATTGAAACAATAGCTAAGTAACAGATTACCAAAGGGAAAAAAATATTACTAAGGCTTTTGTGTATTTTGTTCTGTGAATTTGCATGCTGCTCCCTTTCCTGCATTAAAATTCCCAGGTGTTGAGAGTTTTCTCTTCTTTAAAATCTTCAGAACAAGCAGTTGCCATTGGAATCTCAGGAGGAAAAAGCATTTTTCCTTAATGCTTTCCCCCTTTCTATTATTTCTAATCAAAAGGAATTTTGGGAAAAAAAGAAGAAAAATAGCTTTGAGACTCTGTCGATTTGTCTGAAAGCTGGATAAGTCTTCAAAACCAGAATAAGATGAGGCTAAATTTGGTGCAGCAGAAGCAAGCAAAAGAAAAACTGGAACTGGAAAGTGGGCTGAATCCAGCTGCAGAGGAAAAGAAATCCATATTTTTCATAATACAGTATAACATTATTTGAAGGACAATTTCACAGCAGCTCAGAATTCAGCTGTGTATTCCATTCTTAACCACTCTGCCCTCCCTTACTGGAAGTATTAACCTCTGTTAAGGCTTTTCCTTCCTTATCATCCTTTCTAAACTGATGAAATACTGAAAAGAAATTATGTAAAGGCATCTAAGATACTATACGTCTGTATGCCCACCAGCATAATAATCCTCTAAAAATGAAGAGGACTGGACCAAACTTGGCATATAGGAAAAGAAAGATCAAGCTTTAAAATGGTGCTGCTCTGGTTGGGGACTATCAACCTTGTTAAATAGTCCAGACAACAAACATGCCAGGAAGAATTAGCTCTAATTTTATTGTAAGATTACATTAAAATAATTTTGCAAGTACATTTCTGTCTCATAGTCTTTACAGCCGAGGGAGAAAGGAAACTCCCTTCTGTAATGTTTGCCATGTCTACATTCATGTTGTAGGCTAAGCTATTGCTTATCTGACCATTGCCCTAATGGGGATCATCTTCACCTTGTCTCCCAAAGGTCATTTCCACAAACTGTTATATAAACTGGGTGTGAATTTTTTTAAAAAAAGAAATATATTCTTCACTGCATCCCTAAGGTAGAGGCTGTTGGGCAGTGACTCAGAATATTTCTAATTCCTCCATTTGAAGTCCCATGCCTTCTTTCTTGCTGATCACATAATCCTGACCTGTTCTTAAGAAGTTGGAAAGAATTCCATGACTCTTTCTATGAAAGATGCTCATTGTTTTTCTTTATTTTCTTTATTGATTTATACACATCATTATGGCCTCTGGATTCTCACAATAAAACACACAGTCAACATGATAAAACATTATTTGGCCTCCTATCTGGAGGAGCTGCAGTGGCTCAAGTGGTTAGAACACAGTACTGCAGTACTGGAGATCAGCACTTTGGCTGATCGAATCCCACCAGCTCCAAGGTTGACTCAGCCTTCCATCCTTACGAGGTAGGTAAAATGAGTACCCAGATTGTTGGGGGCAATATGCTGACATTGTAAACCTCTTAGAGAGGGTTGCAAGCCCTGATAGATGGTATATAAATACAGTGCTATTGCTATTGCTATCTAAAAGTAATCCTTCCCAGGTGTTATGGTTTTTAATTATATTGCACCCCTTGTCCCAAGGGTTTGGAAAAGTCAGTCTTATTGCTTTCTAAAATGATTGCAGGAATGCGGCTGTCCTAATCTTAGTTGAGAGATCAGGCTATTCCAAGTGATTTTCATCTGTACCTTTACTCTGAGTGGCCATTTATCTTTTTTTTATAAAGGGGAATCCTCTAATTTGAAATCAAATTAAGTGTAATATTTAAGCTCATGAGAAAATAAGGAAAGAACAAAATACTTGAATTTCCTCATTAACATAATACCTAAACAGCACATTCAGCAGATCAAGAGTCTATAATGAGTTACACTGCATACTTGTTTCACTCAGAGATTGTTTCTATGTCTGCACAAATGTTATGGAATCTTTGCATCTCCCTCCACTCTTTTTTTTCCTATTTCTTGAGAGAGTTAACCAAAATTGTGTCTGTTTATTCTACCTTCTCTAAATCTTTTGGTGAATCCATTTGTTTCCCAGTGCATTCAGAAAATCAAAATTGGCAGTTATGTATTATATCTAAAACAATTGTAAAATGATTTAGATAAAATTCCTTTATCTCTAAACTATGCAGCAGTTCATAGATAAAAGAGATGGGAGTTATAAGTCTTGCAAGCGAAGAGCTTTAAAACAGTTTCAGGTAACAAATTAAACAATGTTTTTTTTTTTTAAATAAGATTTCTATACTGCCCTCTCCCGAGGGACTCAGGGCGGTTTAATGTTTGCTTTCGCATGATGAAATTTTGTAAGTTGTAAGTTGAAATTTTGTGTGTGTAAATCTAGTAGAAGAAATGAACACTATCTGCCACAGATTTCTATAGTATTTTCATCTATTATTGCTTAACAAATTCTTTCATTAGCATATGTGTATTGTTTTTTCCTAGCCTAGTACATATTTGATAGTTACGATTTTAAACATGCTAGTAGCAAGATAATGGCAGGTTAACTAAATTATTTAGAGCAATAATAAGAAAAAAAAGTGGTGTTCCCCAAACAGAAAATGAGGTGAAGTTATGCATGTCTCAGAGGCCCCAAACAAACTATCCATGAAAAAAGAAAAGCTAAGGCATTATTGTTATAGAATTATACACTGTATGTGGAGAATGAAGAGAAAAATGTTTACCAAAGAAAGCAGAGTTAAATGTAATCTGAAGCAAAACAAATCTAAAATGGTAGAGTATAAGAATATGAATTAAGATTCCATGAACATGTTAAGTATAAATACATTAAAAATGTAAAAAAACTCACATAACAACAATAGGAATGGGTGAACAAAGCTAAAATTCAATATGATGGGAAATAGGTTATACTAAACAATTACTTTAAACACACATACATAAACACAAACAAACAACATGGTTTAAATAAATTTAAGACAAACATAAATACATCTCTAGAAGGGACTTTTCAATCATCTGATACTTGATGACAAAAAAAAAGAGTTTAAATGAAGACATTTTTCCTACTGAAAGATTGAAATAAGATCATTCTGATTCTATTCTACAACCTTAGTTAACTCTTCTGTAATTTTTAAACAAAAGAAGGATATATTTGAACAGAAAAAGTAGCACAAAATGCTAAATCAACATGGCTTTAAAATGAAGTCGGCTGAATCAATTAATATACTTTGGCATAGCAATATATAATTTGTTAATTGTTCTTTGGCTGTAAAAGTTACAATGTAATACATAATGAGAATGTAATGGATACTTTATCTGGGTTTTAGTAAAGCATGCCATATACAGTACTATACAATATCTTATGGTTAGAAGGCCAACATAAGATGTCTTGGACAGTTAATACAATCAAATGGATCAAAAACTGGCTATCTAACCGTTTTAAGAGGGTAATCGTAAGTGGCAGTCCATCTAGTTGGGGAGAGATTTCCAGTGGGATCCAGGGATCGCAATTCGGTCCCATTTTGTTTTATATCTTTATAAAAGATCTGGAAGACAAAGTAGAGAATACGCTAAATAAATTTTTTAGATTTGACTACTTAGGGAATGGTGAGCAAAACTAGAACTAACATAGTAGTTGTAATTCAATTAACTCTAAATGTCTTTGAAATTGGATGATAGATTTTACATTCCATTATTTCTAAACATAGAGACAGAAGAAGGTAACAGAACAAAAGAAACTCAACAGAAGGAAAAAGAAGGCGACTTTGCTACATAGATCTGTGTCCTCCATCAAATATCTTTATGCTAATAGTACAGATCACATGACAAAATAGAAGAGGCTACACAATCTCACATAAAGCCTGATTATAAGTACTAAATATATAAAGAACTTGGGAAAAATGAAAACAAACAACGTGAAAGTCAAGTACAGGAGATTCAAAGCCAAATATGGAGGAATAAGTTCCATTAAAGCCAATGGTAAAACATGCTGAAATATTGAAGTGGCAGTTCTTAACATAAAAAATTCCTCTGGCAAATACTCAGTGTAATAGTCTCCAAACTATGTTTCCAAGTTATTTCCGTGCAGGGTTAGCATAGAAAAATGGCACAGTTAGAACAAAACAAAATGGAAATTCATAAAAAAAAATATAGCAGGAGATTTTCCACATGAAGACACTGGAAATTCAAAGTGTATATTATAATTTAATTCAGCAGATCAATGCATACATTTTTTTTGGTAAATTTATTGTGTTTTCAGAACTGAATTAAGAGTTTTAATTGAAACAAACACAAAAACTGCATATTATTACACAGAAATTGTACAACAAATAAGAGCAGAATATGAGGTAAAATAAACTTTGCTGCACTTGCCATCTTTTATAATGTTATATTATGTTATATTATTGATTTTATAGTAATTTCTTTGTTTCATTATTGTGAGGCATCCAGAATTATTTTAATTTTATTTGGCATTCTTGGACTGTTTTCCATTATTTCCCTTTTCTCAATATGGTTCTTTTAATATCAACAGATTTGATATCATTAATTTTAAAAGAGAATTTCTCATTAGAAATCCATCCTGTGTGCAAGACTCCAATTTTACTTTCCTATTCTTATATTTTAGGACTAAAAACAAAGTTTGTTAAATTGTGTGATTCTAGT
>JANHJO010007079.1:113735-124267 GCA_032468235.1 Pseudoxyrhopus heterurus | reverse complement strand
GTAAACACCTCCAATAGTAAATATCATGAATTAACAAATGTTCCCTTTGTGCAAGGCAATGTTTAATATGATGTTCTGTGTGCTATCTCATTGTGCATTATGCTAAAAAAAGAAACCTCTATTAAAACTATGCAAAACTTTGGATTTTAAAAGAGTCTAGGAGTACTTGTATAATATCTGTTGGGAACTCTTAAAGCAATTATATCTTTTCTCAGGAAATAAGCTGCTTTTGGTGTTCTTGGTGCACCCAGAGCTTGATTGTTTGTTTGTTTGCATCTCATTACCCAGTTAGGTAATAGTGTGAGTGAGTGGGGAGTTTGGTGGAGGCAGAAAACAATACTCTAATTAAGGAACTGCCAAGGAGAAAACTACACTCCTCCAAAACCAGCAGGGCAAGCTACTGCATAAAAATAGGTAGCAAACTTCACAATCACTTGCATTGATGATGCTATATAGTTAGGTAATTAAATGTCTGCAAGAAAACAACCAAATGCAGAGAGCACCAAGAATTTCACAATTCACCCCCGAGCTACAGATATTACCTTCCATTGAAAGATCTACTAGTTTTAGGTGTCCACAATAGGTTCTAGATGTATTCCCACACATGCTGCAAAGCACCCCCCCCCCGTGAAACTGAAGTACTTAATAGCTCATGTACTAATCTTCAACACTAGTCTAGGCTGCTTCAGTTTATTCATACGTCTTAGCAGACACTTCAGTAACACATATGCTATTTTTTTTCCCTTTCATTCAAATGGTAACATTCTCTCAACTGTCCAATCCAAAGAAAATAAAATGAAGAAAACTGTATTCTCTACAGATACTGCCGTTTTGATGGAATGGAGATCAGCTCTTGAGATTAAGTTTGAAAATATCTTTCTTCTGGTAAAGTCTGCTGCAATCACCATACGGTGCTGATGTTCTCAGTGTTTGCACATTCAGCTGAAAATTCTGGTTTAGATGATTAAACTTAGGGTACTGTAGGTTTGGCCAATGTATGACTACCGAGTCAATTAGGTTGCTTTAGAACACTTTTGAGGCTCCTTGAGATGAGATATCCCTTCAAAATAATTCGAAAGAAACTTAAATTATTGTAAGGCTTTATGAGAACTTCAGAACCACTGAGCAGTTCAGAAAGGCATGGACCTTCTGAATGCTTGATTGAAGTTCTGTTTCACCACTGCATACCTGGATGGGGTGATGAAGTTGGGGGCAGTAATGGGATGACTAAAGTTTAGGGCTGTGCATGATCTGGAAATGCATCAGATGCATCAAATGTGAGACCAGAACTCTTTTTCTGGCCTCTGTGTGATACTAAATCCCCCAAAATATTGCTGTTTAAAAATCTCATTAATCTCTATAGAGGAAGATTTTTGTGGATATTTGCAAATAAAAATATTTACCACAATTGCTATCTGTTAAAAATCCCTAAGGATATATTTACTTATCAAGTAATACTTCTGAATCTACTTTGTGAAATTTGACATGATTTCTTGCCACAGTGCAAATCTATAACATTATTTTTATAGACCTTGCCCCTCAAGAGAGAACATTAATTAAGGTATTCTACAAAACCATTTAGAGTTTAGTTTAGAGATGTAAAACTTATATCAACAGGCACTTTGTACTTTGGATTACAAAGGAGGAAGTCAGAAATTAAATATTCATCAATACTATTTTTAGTTTCTTTTTCTTTTTCTACACATTTATAAATAATAAATATAGAGTTTATCTCTATATAAAATCTCTATAATAATATAGAGATTTTTGAATGAAACTCAAACTTCTTCCTTCCTTTCTTTATATAGTCACCCATCTTACAAAAGCAATTCTGGGTAGCACATAACAATGAGATAAAACAACAATGTAAAAAACCACAGATATGTAAAAATCCATATTAATAAATAACATAAAAAATCAAACATACAAACTTTATGTGATGTGAGGGATAACAATGGCAACCTCAACAATAGAGGCATCTTAGCAAGTCTCCAGTGCCTTGGGAATTCCAGGCCTGATAACATAACCAGTCTTGAGGGCCTTTCGGACTATCAAAATGGATGTACATAATCTAATTTTGAGGCAAAGGATGTTTCTTAAGGCAGGTATCATTTAGGGAAGTCATGTGTTCTAGGATCCACCAAACATAGGTCCTGAGTTGATGGGACCCTCTCTGCTAGATCTAATGGGGATGAGATGATAAGAGTGGGGAGAGGTAGTCCCTCAGAAAAAGATATACTTTCTTTTGATACTTCTTTTATTAGACCAATTATTAATTGTGATACTGAATAATAATAATAATAAAAATATACTCAGTAATTATCTTTTTATTCATAGATATCATTTTTAAAACAAAAATATTTTGTTCTAAGTAAAATAAAAAGAATATAAGAAAACTAAATAATAATAATAATAATAAAATAAGCACAGAGTACTGTTGATATTAAAACAAGGAAATGAATATTTCTATCTATATTTGTAGACCTCTATATGCTGTACCATTGTTAAACAAAGCTATTTGTTTTTTAAAAAATCATATTTTAGTCTATTTATAAAATGTTCTACAGGTAGTCCTTGACTTATGATTAAACATGGTTACAATGGCCTCGGAAAGGGGGCTTTATCGACTTTAAAACACTTTCAACTGATGTAAAATGTCACACTGCCCTTCTGTAGTGATGTGACTACATTTCAAGTGCTTGATAGTTGGCTTACATTTATGACCAGTTGCAACGGTTGCATGACAGTGATTTGCGATTTTTGGGGGAGAAAATGGATTCAGACTTAAAGCCACATGATCTGTTTAATGCCATGTGATTTGCATAACGACTGCCATGAAAATGATTGAAAAATCAGGTCTAATCACATGATGCCTCGACTTACTGATGAACAATTTATGGCTGAAATTTTGCTGCCCATTATGATTGTAAGTCGAGGACTGACTGTATTCCATAAAATCCCAAGCATCAATCTAATAGAAAGATCTGATCTACACAGAACACTGTAATTAATTTTTTTAAAAGCTGCATTCATTTTTAAGTTTGTAAAGGAGCCAAGTTCCCAAATATCTACTGTTATTCTTTTAAAATTAGGCAGTTTTCATTCCATTCTTTTTATACTTCCTTCTTCCATTGTTCTATTTCAGAATTTACATACTATTTTTCTACCCTGAGATCCTCACATTAATGCTTTGTTTATTATATTCTTTTGTAAGACTGTGGTTTAGAAGGCATCTATAGGTAATTTCTGAAATTAGCGGCTTCTAGCATTTTCAAAGCTCATCCAGCCATTGTTGTGCCAAAATAAAAATAATGAAAATAAGCTACATTTTGGTAGGGAGTGATACAGAAACAGGGTTTTTATTTTCTTTCATTTTGGCCTTTTATGCTATTTTGTTTGTATTTCATGTGGCTAAGTGACATTAATAAAACATTCTAAGCCATTATTGGAGAAATGCTCTTGTCTTCTGTTTCCTGCTTGGTTGTCAATTAAGAACAAGTCTTGTGTTCTAAAGGTTCTATGATTCTTAGAAAATGATTGTCATCATTATAAGCAAGGATGAGCAAAAGTATTTGCAAAGGTACATTTTCAAGAGGCAACTGGACTTTCTTTGTTGTTCCTTGAAGACGTTTCATTTCTCATCCAGTCAGAACGGAAGAAGCTTTTTGGATGAGAAGAGAAATGTCTTCAAGGAACAACAAAGAAGTCCACTTGCCTCTTGAAAAAGCACCTTTGGGATAATCATAACCTGAATGACTGAGAATCTCCAAAGACATTGAGCAAAAGTTTTCATCCTTTTGACTTCTGGAAAGCAGTGTCTCCTTTGCCAACCGAGACATTTGCTGTTTTGCCTTCTGTTGCATATTGCAGAATACTATTTTTGCCCCTCCTGCTGCATAAGTCCTCTTTTCCAACTTCTACCTGACAAAAATAATGACCAAGCCAGCCAAAATTTCAGAATGTTAATTAGGGCAGAAGACTATTGTCTCTCCAGCAATTGCCCCCCCCCCCCGCTTGCTGTAAAATACTAGACAAAAAAAACTACAACTCAAACTCATTTACAAGAACATATGGTGCCCTGAACTCACTGACATTTTGAACATTCATAGTAATAAAAAAAGGAGATGTAAATTGTAATTAGTATTTTAATTTTTATATGTGTTTTTGGGAGTCTGACTCACTGGAGAAAATAGAATTTTCCTCAGAGTTAGTATTTGTAGCATATGCTGAATATTGTGGAAAATATTTTTCAATAGGTTCAGTATTTTTACTGAAATACATGAAATGGGCTAGACACCCAAAGAGATACAGATCTAGGTACAAATCTAGCCATATGTTATTTAAAGTTCTTCTATTAATTTCAATTTAATTCAATTTAAGGGTACCTACTTAAATCAGATCGACTGAATATAAACCCCTCCAAACTCCATGAAACTTAATTTTTTAAGTAAACATGATTATGTTGTGTAGTGTATTTTAATTAATGTAATTTATCAATGTTTTCTAGTTTCTTTTCTTGTAAAAAGCCACTAATGAAAGCAGTATATCACTTATACTGAAAATTGATGAATGCTAGCATATCCTTCTCTTCCCTGCTTCTCTATACTGCATAATCTATTTTAATAAAACTAAATATAGAAGCTGTCAGCTTGGAAGTCATTTTTCTTTGAGGCCTCTGAGCTGCCACATTCAGTGCCTGGGAATTTGGGAGGGGGATTTCAAGGAGCTGTGGAAGATTAGTAATAACAAGATTCCTTTCTCAGAAAGTCAAGGACATGTTACCCTGCACCTGGAGGGGAGTGACTGGGGATAGTCTCCAGTTGGAACAAAGTAACAATTGGACCATGTGATGGACTATTGGGTGCAGAGGTTGGATTTTGGGTTTTCTTTGGGCTAGGGAAAACCTGGAACTCTCCGATTCGGGTTTTCCCCAGATGTGCCAATATGACAACTCTAATAAAATGGATCTTTGGGAAGATGATATTCTCAGAGTCTTTCTTTCTGGAGATTGTTACTTGGAATGCTGACATTAACCCGAATCTCTAAAACTTCAACCAGGTCCCCAAAACCCGGGGATGTCCACAGTCCTGAGCCCCGAATGCCAATCTGCCTACTGGGTGGTGTGAAGACTCAAGGAAGATGGAGGAGAAAACAATGTTCAAAGAGGGAGCCATGGGGATTGACATGGGGTCCCTTGACAAGACCCTCTACTCTCCCTCTGAAGGCATGGCACAAGCAATCGAAGCTGCTGAGGCAGAATGGCAAAAAGGCACTTGGTCCAAGAAGCCAGAGTCCTGGCAACTCGGTCAGGCTGAACCAACTCCAGAGATTGGAACTGAGATGAAGCCACCAGGAACCAGTCCAATGAGGTCAACCCGAGGTCCTGAGTGGAGAGAACTGAGGCTTTTGGGGTCTGACAACTCCTGGGATTGAAGCCTACTACCTCTCTCACAGAGCTAATTGTTGACAGGTTTCCCAGAGCGATTTGAATGTCTCAAGGTGGACAGTTATGCTCCGCGAGCCCAGGTTGGCCAGCTGAGGTGGGTCCTGACTCAACCTACATTCACCTTCCTGGGTCAGCAAGTGGCTATAGTGAGGCGACAGCATCCTTCTATTCAGCCAGAGATGACAGAAGAATATACTGTTGGACCAACCTGCTGGACATGGGCAGCAGCTGCAGCCAGGGCTCGAAAGCCTGCAACAGCCAGCCAACCCCCCTCACCAATCGGCCTTCATGCCAGCAGAGTGTGTTCCACCTGGCTGGGCTTTTTATCCCAGTCAGGGGTGGGTTCAGTATCAATGGATGCCAGCACCAGTTGTATCACCAGCTTCGGCTCTGCAGCCAGCTCCGGCCCTGCAGCCAGCTCCAGCCCCGCAGCCAGCTCCAGTATAACAGCCAGTCCCTGCCCTGCTGCCGGCTGTTCTGGCCGCACCTCCTGCAATGCAGCCAGCCCCTCCAGCCACAGGACCACCGCTGAGATTCAGAGCGACCTTTGATGGGACTCCAGGGAAGTTGGCATACTTCCTCAACCAAGTTTGGGTATACATCGACCGGTATGGGGACCAGTACCAGTCTGACCATGACCTGATCTCAGCAATTGGTGATGGGAAAAACAAGGGTGAAGTGGCGGAGTGGACAGCCCAACTACATGATGAATGAGTTACTGAGCTAGACGATGCCAATGAATTTGTCCATCTGCTCCGGGCCAGATTTGAAGACACAGACTGCAGGAATGAGAATGAAGCCCTGATTAAGACTATGAAACAGAGGAATTGCTCCCCTAAGAAGTTTGTCTGGGAGTTCAGAAGAGTGGCTGGGAACCTCAGACACTGGCCTGAATCCATCCTTATCCAATATTTCATATAGACCCAGAGATTAGAAAAGTGTGTGGCATCTGAGGAGCATGAACCGACTGCAGGACTGGTAGTGTCGAGAAATCAATCCTCACCACAAACCCACACAAGAAGCAGGCAAGAAGACACCTTGGTCGGCGAGCCCTGGTAAAACCACCTGAACCACCGCCAGCCCAGCAGCCTAGCACAATTAAATGCTACAGATGTGGTCAACTAGGGCACTGAGAGTCCAAGTGCTTAGCTCCTGTGCCTGTCCCTCAACTTCAGCCTCCCACAGCAACCAGAGAAAGGAGGACCCAAGGAAATCACTGGATCCGAGCAGATTTGCCCGACAAGCTGTAGAGGTTCCCCCTTCCACAAAGGAAGGCGAGAAACCTCCGGCCAAAGAAAGCCACTATGGAGCCACTCGCGGGGACGACAACCAGATGTGGAGCCATCCGCCCTTTCACTGTTAAAGTCAGACTAGTAGTGCCAGAGACCGGGGTGCAAGGGGAAGTAGAAGCAGTGATAGATACAGGCTGTACCAGGTGCTTAATCGAGTTCCCCATTTTGAGCAGTTAGGAATAAAGACAAAACCCCTGGTCTGGCCAATCTGCTTCAAGCAAGTAGATGGGACACTGATAGGTGGAGCCCCTGATACCCTAGTCACTGAGCCTATTAGGATGGAGATGGGGCGCAACCAAGGACTTATATGATTCGTGGTAGCTCCAAAAATCTGTTATATTATAGACTGTTGTATTGGGGCTAGCCTGGCTGGACAAGTAGGTCCTAACAATCAAATGGGAAGATGGCTACAGAAAAATTAGAATAGGCATTGACCCCTTGCCACCGATCCCTCTGGAGAGCTACCAACCATTGACTAATCCCAAGCCACAGGTAGTAGCAGCAACTGCCACAGAGATACTGCCCGGCTGCCCCCAGGTCCCCAAGGAATACCAAGACCTGGTTGCTGTCTTTAGTGAAGAAAATTGCAATGTTCTCCCCTCCACCACCCAACTGACTGTGCAACTGAAATTGAACCAGGGGCTAAGCTACCTAAGTCTAAAATGTACTATATGACCCCAAAAGAAATGACTGAGTTGAGGGAGTACATTAATGCCAATTTAGAGGCTTCATCCAACCCGCAAAGTCCAAGGTAGCTGCCCCTGTCCTATTCAAAGAAAAAAAAGATGGAGGGTTGAGTTTGTGCGTGGATTTTCACGAGATCAATGCTGTGTGTGTGCAGAACGCTTACCCCCTTCCCCTCATGAAGGACATGTTGAACCATCTGTCAAAAGGCAAGATATTTACCAAACTGGACTTGAGAGAAGCATATTACAGAGTATGCATATGAGAGGGGGATGAGTGGAAGAATGCTTTTAACTGCTTGCTTGGCAGTTTCCAATTCTGAGTCATGCCTTTTGGGCTACAAGGAGCTTCGGCAGTCTTTATGCAACTAATTAACAAAGTGCTACATGAGCACTTATATAATGGAGTCCTAGTTTATTTGAACAACATTCTCATCTTCAGCGAAACACTAGAAGAGCACGTTAAATTGGTACAGCAGATATTGAAAAAACTCCTAGCCTCAACTCTATGCAAAGCTGTCCAAATGCGAGTTTCATAAGACTACCTGGGCTACCGAGTGTCAAATAAAGGGATAAAAATCGATCCAGGTAAAGTGAGAGTCATGCTAGATTAGCAGCCGCCTTGCACACGCAAACAGCTCCAAAGCTTCCTGGGGTTCACCAACATCTACAAGCAATTTATTTTCGTGTTCGCAGAGGGGGCTCTTCCCCTAACAGAGTTACTGAAGACAGGGCCCTCTCCCGCGAAGCCCCATCCAACTCAGCTGTTAGTTTGAAAGATGAGCTGTCAAAAAGCATTTGAGAAATTGAAGCGACTATTCGCAGAAGAGCCTATCCTCCAACACTCTGACCCTGACACACAATTCATTGTTCAAACCAATGCCAGTGATGTGGTAGTGGCCGCTGTGCTCCTTCAAGAAAACCCTCAGGGTCACTTGTTGCCCTGTGTGTATGTGTCCAAAAAATTCACTGACACAGAGCGGCACTGGGCAGTTTGGGAGAAGGAGGCGTTTGCAGTCCGGTGGGCTCTCCTGTCATGGAGGCACTTCCTAGAAGGAGCTAAGGTGCCGTTCGAGGTTTGGACTGATCATAAAAACCTTGAAGCCTTAAAAACATCCCGGAAGCTTTCCCCTAAGCAAGTTCGCTGGACTCAATATTTCAAATGCTTCAATTTCCAACTTAAATACATCCGGGAGGGGGGGGGGGAGAGAATCTGTTAGCTGACACTTTGTCAAGGAAACCCCAATAGGACAGCCAGCGAGAGGAGGTCGTCCATGCCATGGTCCCTAACACACAAAGTGCAGCTCAAGCCACCACTAGATGTTGCCAAACCGTCCCTCTGAAGCTCAAGCCACCACTAGATGCCAGACTGCCCCTCTTAAAGAAAAGCTAGCAACAGACCTTAAAGCAGCGCTACTAACCAACCCATAGTTCATGGAGAACCGAGAGACTCTAACCATGAGAGAGGGGTTGGCATGGAAAGGATCCAAGCTCTACGTACCCAACAGCTTAAGGCTCATGGTTCAGAGTCACGACTCTTGTCTGGCTGGCCACTTTGGTTTCCTAAAGACTCTTCACTTGGCTCAGAGACAGTTTTGGTGGCAAAGATGAAAGTAGATGTAGAGGACTATGTAAAAAGTTGTGCCATTTGTGCCACTATGAAGTTGAGGCCAAGGAAGCCTCCGGTCTCCTCCAACAAGTGGCTGAACGCTGACATCCTCCCAGTCACTCCTCGCCTGGCCTGAGAAGGGAAGGGCTCCATATTCCACAGTGGGAGCCAAGTTTCATCTCTTGCTGGATCTCGCAGGCGTTTCTTCTGGCCCTTGTTGGTGCTGCGCAACTGGGAGACGCACAACTTCCTCTCAGCCCCGAGACACTGGCTCGACCTGGCCATTTCTCTCCGCTGCTGTTGGCGCCTCATGGCCTGCCCCGCTGCTCTTGCAGCACTTCACAATGGGGGAGACGGCATCCCCTCCTCCTCTTCCTGGAGCCCATTATGACATGGAGCATCGGCTGCAGCCGGGTTGGGCGAGTGTCTCGGGATGGACAGCAGGTCGTGCATCTCCCCAAATTACCAAGGTGCGTCCAGCACCAACAAAGGCCGAAGAAGCACCCATGAGACCCAGAGAGTGCCAGAGAATCAGAATGAGAGAGAGAGAGAGATGAGAGAGAGATACAGAGACAGAGAGAGAGAGATGAGAGAGAAAGAGATACAGAGAGATGAGAATGAGAGAGAGATGAGAGAGATTTAAAAGAGAGAGAGAGACAAAGACTAAGAGAGAGAGATGAGAGAGATATACAGAGAGGGATATGAGAGAGAGAGATGAGAGAAAAAGAGAGATGAGAGAGACAGAGACAGAGACAAAGAGAGAGGGGGAGAGAGGTGAGAGACACAGAGAGAAATGAGAGAGACAGAGAGATGAGAGAGAAACATAGAGACAGATAGAGAGACAGAGAAAGAGAGTCAGTCAGACAGAAAGAGAGATGCAAAGAGAGATGAGAGAGAGAGATAAGAGAGACAGACACAAAGAAAGAGGGGGGGAGATGAGAGATGATAGACAGAGAAAGAGAGATACAGGGAGAGACGAGAGAGAAAAAGAGAGATGAGACAGACAGACAGACAAAGAGGGGGGGAGAGAGATAGAGAGAGGAGAGAGAAAAAGATACTGAGAGAGAGAGACAGACAGACAGACAGACACAGAGAAGATGAGAGATCCTGGTGCTTTGTTTTCTATGGGAAACGGGTCCAAATGGGTCTTTTGAGTGTTTAAGGTTGCAGAAACAGGCGGCTAAGCTAAGTGCCTGAAAGACCCCATCCCATCACTGGGAGTCCATGCGCTTCAGTGAGCGGCGTGCCAGATTCATATTAGTGGTCCGCAGGATTTAAAACTATGAATTTAGTGGTCCCTGAGGTCCAAAAGATTGGTGACCCCTGGACTAGATCACATTCTCAAAAGAATGTCATCTAGTCTGTTCTAGGCAATATATAAAGCTACGTTTTACATGAATTAAAAAAGAATGAAAACTTATAGTGAAAAATATTGAAGTAAAACTAAATTTTACTTTTTTTCTTTTCTTTTTATTCTCTTTTAAAAATAGTTAATGAAATTT
>JANHJO010007079.1:93574-105030 GCA_032468235.1 Pseudoxyrhopus heterurus | reverse complement strand
ATTCTATTCTATTCTATTCTATTCTATTCTATTATATTCTATTCTATTCTATTCTATTCTATTCTATTCTATTCTATCCTAGGTTCTCAATGTGGGCAGGATTATTCTTTTAGTAAATTTATTGAGGGAAAAAAATGGACATTTAAAGAAGAGAAAGAAATTTTCATGAAAGTAGAATGACTGCAGGAAAACCAAATACAGATCCTGTTGGAAATTAAATTAAATTTTCGAACAGAATGGATGTGAAGTGGAAGTGATGAAAATGGATATGGAAGCTGCTTAGAACAGACTGAAAAAAATTATGCTGCCTAATGCCATAGAAGTGTGTGGAGTTATGATAATGAGAAAAGTTATGCTAAAAAGAAAAATGACTGGTGGAATGATGAAGTGTTGTAAATGCAAAAAAAAAAGTAAGATTGCTGCTAAAATGAAAATGACAGAAAGGAATTGTATAATATCTGCATAGAGAAAAAAGAAATTTACAAGGAATATAGATAAAGAGAGCAAAGACTGAAAGAGGCAGAGAAAATGCAGGTAATGTAGGAGATGATCAGGCTGAGCCTGAGGGAGTGGTCAAACACATCATCTACAAGTAAATTTTGACTGGATAAAATTGTGTGTGGGGAGAGGGGCAATATTTTTTTTTCTTTTTTGGTGAGTTGGTGAAAAAGGATAAATAAGGTGTCTTCATCAGAGTAAATGTAATCAAAAATTAAAGTAATGAAATTATTTGGGATAAAACTAAGATGATGGAAATTTATACAAAAAAATAATTGTATCTTTTGAAAATGCTTTGAGAAGACTTAAGGGTTAGATAATGTAAGTAGGAAATTATTAAAATATAAATATGGTTGATTTACTGAGTAGTTATGACTTGCTTAACATAAAGATAAAGATTATATATATGCCTGTAAAAAAAAAACTTGTTGCTGCTCCTAGATACTATAACACTGCCCTGGTGCAGTGGTTAGAATGCAGTACTGCAGGCTAACTCTGCCCACAGTCTGGAATTTGATCCTGATGGGCTGATTCAGCCTTCCATTCTTCTGAGGTTGGTAATATAAGGACCCAGATTGCAAGGGGCAATATGCTGCCATTGTAAACTGCCCAGAGAATGCTATAAAGTTCTATAGAGCAGTGTATGAGTCTAAGTGCTATTGCTATTATTATTTCTATACTAATGGAAAAACAGAAAATGAATACAAAAAATATAGAGTGATTACTTTGGACATCTGGGGAGAGGTTTAAGAGTTTTCTAATCAAAAGAGTACAAGAACTAAAATAAATTTTTTGAAAGAATGTGGTTGTATGCTCAGTAATCAGTTTGCAGGTCACATATTTGTTCTTTAACAGTCTCTCTCCCTCTCCCTCCCTCTCTCTCACACACACATCTTTTAACATGTTACCCTGGCTTTGCCAGTCCTTCTCCTACAAAAATGAAGTTTATTTTATACTAGACAACTTATGACTGGCTGGGTTATCCTTTCAGAGGTTATCCTTACTTAAACAGAGAAACAGAATGACCATGCTGAGCAAAGAAAGAAGCAGTGGAGATAGGAATGACTTCTGACTTCCTGCTGGCTTCTCTATTGATTTTTTTGTGGGAAGCTTACAGGGAGATTGGGAAGCATGTGAAAACTAACCCCCTCCCTTCCAATGAATGAATACGTCTATATACAGGTGATGCCATGTCATTGGTTGAAAACCCAATGATTTGCAGTAAATGTAATTTAGAGTGTATAAAGCAACAAGGTATACAGATTTGAAAATTAAGTCAAGAATCTAGGCCTGCTGAATTAATGTGGATAGAAAATGAAAGAGAATAAAGAACATAGAAATACATTGAGATTGTTTGGTCACATAAGAGAGTGAATGACAATCTATTTGTAAAACAGATACAGTATATGAAGGAAAATGAATGGTTAAGAAGAAAGGGAAGACAAAGGAAGCTGTGGCTTTATGAAGTTAGGGGGGGACCTTAAAAAAGTGTGAAATTTGAAGAACAAAAGATAATAAATGAATCAGAATATGGAAGTGGTAGAAGTCAGGATATTTTGCCAGGATGGAAAAATATGTAAAGATACAGTGAAAATATGAAAAGTTCTTGTGAATTTTTTTTTGCATAAATCAGATTTATTTACTTTCTTATTCTTAACTCATGGCTTTAATTTCTTTGGTTTATTATTTTTAATTCTATTTCTGCACACGACTTAACAGTACTTACCTTAAAAGGGGGTAATTAGCATGATGCATTTCTCTGTGTCACACACATACACATGCACACAAACACACAAGCACACACTACTAACACATGAATAACATGTACAACAGCCATGGTTCAACACAGCTGCAAGAAGGATATGGCAGAAATATGTCACATTCACATCCCTATTAACACTGGAGTATTTTTCAGTATCAAATCTAAAGCACTGCACAGTTATAATAAATAGACTCTGCATAGTCATATGAAAAAGTAAAGAAATCTGTAGGAAAACATAAAAAGGCACAACAAGTGAAAACACAGAAATTGTATCTCATAAATTATCTGGATCTAAACTTTCTTCAAGAGTCCAACTCAGGTCTCAAATGGAATTTCTAATCCTGCTACTTTCAAAGCTTTGTGCTCTGTTTTAAGAACAAACCAAAGATGGTATTCTACAGATTTGCAATATATAAAAATAATAATTATGATCTGGTTTGATTGGCAATCTGGAAAGTTATTTCTCAATCATAGATTATGTAGTAATTTCTTGTTCTGCCAAAGACTGCTTGCAACTCAACTAGATTTAGATGTCTGAATAATAGAGGGCAGCTAATGACTACTCTATAGGGAGCCATTAAAGATTGGAAAGGGATAGTGTACTTTACAGTAATGAAAATGCCTGGATAAAGTTGATGGTTTTTCTACTTATCTTTGAGAGGAGAGTACCTCTAGAAGACAGAAAATAGTTTATTAGCTTGGATTGTTAACTGTTCTTTAGAAAGTGCTGAATAAGGCATATAAAGTTATTTTCCGTGGCTCTATAGCACTATGTATCTAATTCCAAGAAACTCTTCAGAACTCTAAAAGATGCAAACCAAGCATAATTCATAACATTTTAAAGCATCTGCATCTTTTGTCTCAACTGCATAGTTGCCGTCTGTAGCTGCTGCATTGTCCTGGAAAAAGGCAGAGTTGCCTTTAAATACTAGGTCCTTTCCCTGGCACATTGCCAATAGATACTAGGTCCTTTCCCTGGCACATTTTTATATAACTATTGAATAACTTCAGGATTTACTATTTACACAAGCCAACCCTATGCATGTTTATTCGGAAATAAATCTATTGTATTCAGTAAAATTAATTTGTGGGTAAACTTGCAGAGAATTGCAACTTCAGTCTGCTTCCTACTACATAGCTATATTCAAACAACTGTATTGTCCATATTGGGTAGAAGCTATGGAAGTTTCAATTCATAACAAATGGATGTAATGTAATAGTGCACCAATTAACATGTCCAGAGTTATTTGAAAGCCCAAATTATTTTGTAAACCATGCAGTTCACCATTGTGTGATATTAAAACAGTTTAAACAACTTTACATTGGAGAAGCTTTCCCTTTCTCAATATCCTCACAAACCTGTTGAGAAAACAACTTTCTTGGTGATAAGTTTGTAATCCACTATAGAGAACTGTGGCAGTTCAATCTTTGTCACTCCTGTAACTGCATTATCACCCCCGCGCCAGTAAAATTCAATATCATCAGTTGTGTAGCCATCTGTAAAAAAGAAAGGAGCAAAGATTTAGGATATAGTTCTCTCACACCACTATAACTGTAATAAGACTAATGTGGTCATTTTATTTGGAACCTTGTAAATATTTACAAAACAAAAGCCCTCTAATGCACATACCCCACATATTTTTCAGTCATGCTTAATTTAAGTATCAGACAACTGTAAGGTAGAATCCACTTAAAAATATAAATCAGAAGAAAGCTGGTAGAAACAAGGAAGTATGCCTCCTCTGTAGTGGCAGGAAAGATCCATAACTCCTTCCCTTAGGATATCTGTCTACTCTCATGACTGGTTGTATTTTTCTTGAGGTAGGAGAGCCAGGCATCCTATTTTGCACAGCACAGTTCTATTTTTGAAAGGCTGTCAAAGGAGGCTCCCTGTATGAAGGCCTTCTGTATCTCAAGGATTTCTTAGTTCAAGGCAGTATAAATTAAAGGTAAAGAACCATAAGGAGGAAAAATACTAGCTGAGGTCTTGGATGCTTGCCTATCAATAGGCAGTGTTATTACTGAGCCCTGGTGTGCAGTGGTTAGAATGCAGTATTACAGGTTACTCTGCCCACAGCCTGGAGTTTGATTCTGATCAAACATCCTTCTGAGGTCAGTAAAATGAGGACCCAGATTGTCAGGGGCAATATCTGACTATGTAAACCATCCAAAGAGTGCTGTAAAGCATTCTGGGGCTGTATATACTGCAAGTCTAAGTCCTATTGTTATTGCTATGCCCAGTTACTGATTAATCAGCAGATATAATGCTAACTTCCTTTTTTGGCAATGTTAAATTATCATCCACTCAACCTTAAAGCACATTCATATTTTGCCTTATTCTTTTCACTGGGAATGCAGTTTTTCTACGTCATCTTTTGCAGCTTTTATTGTCTTTTCAATTGCTTTATCGTTCATTCATTAGGCACAGAACTGGGAATATGAATAGAAAAATGGGTTAAAATTCTGAACTAAATAAATACATAGACTCAAATATCAATTTACCATCTGTAATGATTATGTAGAAAGTGGGCCAATCTGCCTGGGAAAAAAAGAAGACAAGATAAAAGGAAAGCTAATGTGATGAGCATCAGTCTGGGAATGCTAAGTGGAGGGGTTGAAAGTAACCACCATTATCTGCATTTTGCTAAATGAATATTTTGTATTAGGCCATGTCTACTGTGGTAACTGTTTTATGAGGGTACCTGTACTTTGTAGCTTAATCTCCTTTTAGTTTTTGTTTTGGCAGATGATCACAGATGGAAAAACTGAGCAGGCCATGTTGCCCCTCATGTTGCCATGGCAACATGAAATAGTGCTTTAGGTCTGCTAGCCATGAGTGCTTCTCATCCTTCCCCAAGCTGATACATTAGGCTGCATTTTACAATTCGTAGCCAGAATGGATGCTGGTAATCCTGTTTGGGGGGATGAGAGGAAGGGACCACATTGGCAGGAAGTCCATACCTTTAAATTTAGAATGATGTTTTCAAGCATAACAAAGGTTCCCCTCAAAAGAGTTAGGAAGAATCTCACAAAACAACCATGGAAGTTGAGAAATGTTTATGACAGGTATGCAGGACTGGAAATGAGATATTTCCTATAGCTTCTCTGTAAATGAGAACTGATATTTACCTCTTGAAGTCTTTTTTTTCTTCCAAGAATGTGCCACATATCTCATTACTGCTTTAGATATGATCACTACCAGAGATAATACAATATTTCACTCAATTAAACTGAGTGCTTTACTGCACTATGCTTTACTGCACTTGATCCTTATGGTGAGTGAAAGGACTTCAGCCTCTGAAAAGCAGCTTCTCACAGTTTGGTTGGTACACCATCAAAAATACAGTGAATAAGCTGAGAACACGATAAGTGACGTTCAAGATTTTGTGAACATCTGATGCATTAGGACAAGAGAATATCATTCTCTAGTTAGGAAACACACAGGAGAGATATGAGTCATGCATCCAGCAGCTGTCAGCCCCAAAGGAAAGTGTTTAAATTGAAGTATTTATATTGTTACACAAACATATTATTTAATCTCTCATATCTTCTAAAAAAACAAGCTTAAAATGTAATAATAAGCATACTGATTTTTTAGAAATACATGATTCTTCAGATCTGTGTTTTGTAGGTAAACAAAACAAAAACAGAGCATTATGTTCTGCATAAATAGCTCTTTAGCAGCAATTTTATGCTATTTAAGTAGCTTTAATTCTCTTATTAACTGTTATTGACTTAATTCTAAACTGATGATTCCTTAGTTCAATCTTTTATATTTTATGTTTGTTTTCATTCTTGATTTGGACATTTTTGAAACATAACCTATATTGGAAGCCACTGAATTTCAGGTGCTGTTTGTCAGCTGAACTACAAGCAGCCGATGTTGGACTCTAACAAACCCCAATTGCTCTCTGCTTCAAGAAAGAAAAAGCCTCAACCTGCCACCACTCTACTGTTTGTCACCTGGATAAATTCAAACATGGTCCTGCTCTTCACCACTGTTTTCCCTGTTTCTCCCATTGGCTCAAACTGTTTCCAAAATACTGCTGGCAGCCTGCAGTGATCATATCTGAAACAACATCCATAAAATACTCGATCCTTTGAAAAAAAAAATGAATATAGCATATTCATCCCAGCACCATGACAAAAATAGAAACTAGGAGAGTAGCAACAAATGATAGTGCTTTACAGCACTCTCTGAGTGGTTTATAATGTCAGTATATTGCCCCCCCCCCACAATCTGGGTCCTCATTTTACCAACCTTGGGAGGATGGAAAGCTGAGTCAACCTTGATCCAGTCAGGATTGAACTCCTGGCAGTGGACAGAGTTAGCCTTTAATACTACATTCTAACCACTGCCCCACCATGGCTCCTGTGAATTCTAGTACTGCCATCGGCACGAAAGCCAACTTTCTCTCAGCACAAGCCACTTTTACAGAATTGTCATTGTGGGAAAAATAGGAGGTGGAAGAAGTATTAGGTACATTCACCACCTTACCTACTTATTTATATATCAAACTTCTAGAGGGGCCCTACTTATAAAGTAGTAAGTGAAGTTTTTAGTCAGGAAATAAAGACAAATGACTCTGTGATTTACTGTGACATTTTAGTGGATTTTGCCATTTCAGTCAGAAATAAATCACTGGTAATTTTCTTTCATATTACAACTTGTCCCCTTTATGTACTCTAATTCTCCCTCATTTCTATGCTTATTTTAAATCTCATATTTAAATAAGAATAACAGATAATCATTTAAAATGATCCTCCCTCCCCGCTGCCAGTAAGAGAACTTTGTGTTGATGATATTTCCTAGCAAGACAGCCAGATTGGCATAGTGGTTAAAATATTATACTAGAAATTAGGAGACTGACAGTTCTAGTCCTGTGTCAGGTGTGTGATGAGCCAGTCTCTCTTAGCCCAAGGAAAGAAGTAATGGCATATCACTTCTTCAAATCTTGAAAAAAAAAACCTACAGGGAATAGTCCATTCAGTCACCAGAAATCAACAGCAACTTAAAGGCACACACATATAAATTCCTAGGAACAGCCATTATGTTTGAACTAGAATAATTTGATATATAAGAATTACTAATTTAGTTGACAAGCTTACCTTCCAAAGTTCAAATATCACTATGCACATATACAGTTGGATTTCATATTTCAAAGGAAAATAAATATGCACAATATTTTTATAAAGTTAAATGCTCTTATATCCACTGGATGTTTATTGTATTCAGGCAGAGTTAAAAAAAACAAAAGGAAACCAGCCTTCTACCAGCTACTTACTAAACAATAAAAAGACTGCAATGTATTACAGTCCCATGTTTTTCTGATTAGAGCATTCCATATGTTGTTTGCTGCCACTGTAATTGGGCATTATACTGGTAAATTGGGCTGACTAGATTTTTCTATCTTTTTTTGCCCATCTGCACATCTGGCTGTTATACAGCAATTCATTCTTCTGCAAAATACGAACATTGTGCAAGATAAAACATGTGATACAATACGGCCAAAGGAAAATATAAATAATTTTCATGACCTAGTTTGGACTATAAGAACAGGAGAAATTCAGAGATGTTTGTAGTTGCTTCTTAAGGTGCCTTTTGTAATTTTACTTTTATCATTCTCAATGCATTCTTAGTATTGTTTTTTGTGATTAAAATGTAAGGTCCCTAATCCAGATATGTTGCAGAAACATGATCTTCAGCAAGAAACTGCAGCATTTTTCATTACCCATCAACTTCCCAATTTGAAATATGAAAATTGTAATGTTTTTTCTTATAGACCTTGCAAAAAGTTCAACACTTTTTTTGTAACCAGAAGGGTTCAATATAAAAATGTTAGGTATTATTATTCATTGCATTTCCAAAAGGACTTCCTCATTTGACCTCACTATGGCAAATGTAAAGTAGCTTAGGACTGCAGCAATTTCTGAATATGTAATCAATGTGAAAATTTTAATATATGACTGCATCAAAACCAATCCGGGCAAACAGTATGTCTTCCTCTAGCACATGTATATATAGCACACATAACAAATACAAAGAAACAGAGAATTATTTTACACCTATTTTACTCACTGGGCTATTTGCATAAACAACATTTTACTTTTGTGTGATAAAACACAATGGGCTTGGGATAAAAAAACCTCACTGATGCAGAAGGGTTCTAATATATATTTTTTCCAAACAAAGGGACAAGGAGGAAGAAGGATTAATTTCCCCTTTCCTCTTACATGATAGTCTTATTCAAGAGAGCTTTGAATCAGTCTTGACTCCTGCCAAAAGTCCCTGAAGTTTTTTTGACAAGTTTTATGGAAGTGGTTTGCCCTTGTGTTTTTCCTAGGGGTATGAGAGAGGGAGTGACCCAAAGTCACCCTACTCGATTAATACCTAAGGCAGAACTAGAATTCATGGTCTCCTAGTTTCAGTCTGGTACTTAAACCACTATACCCATCTGGTTCTTATTCTGTACTTATACCAGAATAAAGAAAACCTTAAAAATTCTGCAGCTGTGTTATTAATTAATTTGAATGTGAAAGAACAACTGTTAAACTCTCTAAAAGAATATTAAAGTGATCAGGTAGCCATGCCTCCAAAATTATCTGGTATTTTGGATCAGAAAATTAGGTAAAGAAATCACCAATATTAATTCCTATTTTTTTAAACACGTTTTCTTCCAATCAGGTAACAGCACATGCTGTAGCCTAATGCAGGCTCTCAACATTTGTAAGTGAGGAAGGCAAATTTTCCAGCCATACCATCTGGAAGGCCTGAAGCAAAAATGTAATTATGTCCCACTGAGCATTCTTATAAAGCTCTGCGAACACAGGAGCATAGGCTTGCCAGGATGCATAATTGTGTGGAGCTCTGTTAGCATCCATTCGAAGAGCTACATTTCTACTTCAAACATAGGCAATTGACTTCTTGCTATGGTTCAGTACAGTTTTTAAAAGTCTGAAGATGGCTTATGCATATACCAAAATTTCTGGCTGTTTAATTTTCCTTATGAACTTTTATCACACGCTATTATATTCTGCCTCATATAGCTCATCCCATATGGAAAATTATTATAGTCTTGGCCACATGTTAAATACTGTGACAACTGTGCTGAGAAAAACTGACATTAACTCCCCATCCCTCTGTGTTCAAAATAAATTCCAAAGCAAAACTCTCTGACTGAAAAAAAAAAAGGAATTGGAATAAAATAGCTGTACTTCATTGTGCTAATGAATTGCACTAAACAATTTACAATGGAATGCACACAATTCCAAACTACTTTTTTAAAATTTAGGGCAGCATATAATAGTATATAATATTAATGTAACCAGTAATATTTTCTAGAGCCAGTTTGGTGCAATGGTAAAAAACAAACGGCAAAGCACCAGGCAAGAAACTGTGACATCGTAGTTTCAATCCCACTTAAGCATAAAACCAGTTGGTGGACTTTGGGCCAGACATATACTCTCAGTCCAGGAAGGAATCAGAATAGAGCTGGAAGGGACCTTGGAGGTCTTCTAGTCCAACCCCCTGTTCCATTTAGTTCCATTTAGCCAGGTGGAATCCTGAGTGCAATATGAAAGTTCATTCCACACATCCATTGAAAGAAGAGTTGAACTGTTGAAAGAGCAGTTCTTGATCTGTCCTGGGGAAGGACAGCTCCCCAAAGCAGAGTTAAAGGCATTTGTTTGTTCAACAAAAGGAGTAGCTGGGCTTTGAATGTCTGAGTGCTGACTGAGATAAAAGGCAGGCTGCTCTTGAGTAGACCATTTAAACTTATGTCTTTAAGAAACTGAGCTAGTGACCTTGTACATTCTATAAAACTCAGAAGTGAATCTTCTTAAAAAGTTAGCCATTCTGAGAGAATACTTGAGAATTTAAATGTTTGGGGCACCTGCCATATACACATGAATTGAAATTGCATGGATACCCTGAGGGTATCTGCCCATCCCATGGCATCTGATAGAGTGGTAATTTTCCAAGTGAACTCCATTAAAAGATATCACCTGTTTCATCTAGAAAGCAAGACTTAGAAGCTGGATCTTCTCCAAAGCAGTGCCTGCCCTTGGAAACAGTCTCTCCTCTCCCCCTTTCTGGTTGGCATTGAAAACAAAGACATTAGGCCAGGACAGGAGTGGAGCCCAGCATATATCTAATTGGCATGGGAGTACAATGACACCTTAATTGTTCGGTTTCAATTCTGTGGAGTTCTTGTTTTATTTTTTTATGTTATTGTTAATCACATAGTGTTATATAAGGTATGGACTCGTATAAATCTTTTAAACAAATCCAATACATAATATTTTGCAGAATCCATCTGCACTCCTTCTGTAGTAATCCAATATCTCAAATGTAGGAAGATCAAATACACATTTTCTAACTCAGCATGAAGCTTTTTTTTGTATGATCACTGTAACACATTCCTAACATGAGTAGAATGTAAATAAGGGTATTCTGAAAAAAATCAAAATGACATCCAAATAAACTACTAAATATTTGTCCAAATGTCTATTTGAGAATATTTCATTCATTAACCAAGAGAACTTGATACAGCTGATAATTAAAACATAGGGCAATCCTGTGTATTCATGTTTGCCATATTAAGTGTCAGAGGCTGTTAAATATTCCTGTCCCCTTTTCATCTCAATCAGACTGTAAGCTCCTTTCAAGTCCAGTTTAGTGAAAATGTGTATAATAGTCTATTACATCTGAAATAAGAGGCTTTTGAGTAGTGGATCCTAATGATCATACAGTTCAGAAGCATATAATCATAGAAAGATCTCAGAAGAGAATTATCTTTGTTGTTTATAAAAAATTGAAGAAGTAGATGCAGGAGAGAAATAGCAAATGAATTCTTTCTTTAAATTGTTTTCTAGAGTTGCTGACTCTTAAATAGACACGGGATATTGTCAGTTAGCTGGGATCTGAACTAGACATATTGAGTTGATGGTATATCCCCACATTCAGTGAGGAGACAAGGTAGCAGCAACTACTACTTCTTTTCCCAAAATATTATGCGGTCCATGTCCTCAGCTGCAGAGGAATCATGTGCCGCAGAAGAAGGGTGACCTCAGAGGTCTGTCCTTGATTGTCTCAACTTGCACAGGCTTTTCCAGATGTTATGTGGGTAAATGAAATTGATGCACTATAAGTTCATCCAAGAAGGAGGAGGAGGAGGAGGAGGAGGAGGAGGAGGAG
>JANHJO010007079.1:59616-71470 GCA_032468235.1 Pseudoxyrhopus heterurus | reverse complement strand
GAAAGAAAGGAAGGAAGGAAGGAAGGAAGGAAGGAAGGAAGGAAGGAAGGAAGGAAGGAAGAGAAAGAAAGAAAGAATTGTATAAAATGCAGTTCTAATTTTTGAATTTGCTAAATGAATCCTATTTAAGTTTCAAATCAGTTGAATGAAACAAAAGTAAAATATGATATTCAAACTTAGAAACTTTCAATTTAATTATATAAATTAGCATTTTGGTATTATCCTAGATCATTTATTCTTGGTCTAACTCTTCTTTAAACAGTTTCCATAACAAACTTCTTTAATATTCATCTAGTATCAGAAATATGCTATGCAAAATGATTAGGACATGTTTTTCTTGCTAACATTCCATCTTTATTAGTCTAATAATCTTCTAATTTTACTTTACATTCCTTTTCTTCACTGCTCAATTTAATTCATCAGCATCACCATGCCAATGAAAGCCAGTGAAAACTGTGGCTAATAGCTTGCCACTACTGTCAGTACAGAATATTTCAGGTTTTTAAACAACTGTGAAGTCCTTCCAAATATTATACATTATGGTTCTCTCCCACTGAAGAACAGTTTGTACTTTTTCATTTCATTTTCAACTGAGCTTACTGAAATTTCCTTTCCAATTAGAAATATGCATCTAAAGCTTAGGATCTTAATTCATACATCTAATAAAAATTGCAGTTTAGAAAAATGAATGTTGAAATGAATGTGTTAATCTTTAAAGTGCTACAAGGGTGATTGAGGAAACAAAAAAATTAACTGTTGGGCCATACCACATATATCAGTGAAATGAATTCTTGATGAAAAGAGTTATATAATTCAGCATGAATTATCAGTCTGAAACATCTCAAAATTATCAAGAATTACAGCTAAGAAAGATAAAAGTTTGGGATTTTATTCATTATTTCTAGATGCAAATAGTTCCAAAAATCAGTGGGGAGATACAGTACAAAATTTGTGACACGTAGAAGACTGAAGAATATTTTCAGCTAAAAAAAATTCTACAAGGTAGGAAAAAAATTTAAAGCAAAAAGAGAGATTTTTAGCCAGCTACAAGAAATGTTTGGAAGCTATGTTTCCATCAAATGAGGTTTTACAAATCAACTGACTAAGTACCAACAAGGTATACAAGCTTCTATTTTGTTATTTGAATGTGTAAACAACTGCACATAAATGGTAAATATATGCTCAAATTTGAAGAAAGGTGTGCCATGTAAATATTTTATTTGTCTATGAGTTCACTGAAGCATATTGCACAAATCACTTAGGGATTTATCCAAATATATTGTAAAATTTGAGCTGGGGTGCTTCAACATTTGCATGTAACTTGATATGCAAACATGGTAGGTAGATATGTAAGAGGTATAAATAATTAGAGCACCATCCCTGAGCAGCTTCCCCCCACTTAATTATTTTCCTATACCTTTTTATTCCCTCATGTTTTGTCCTAATTGATTAGTATGCTGGGGGAAAAAAGCATGGAGTTTAACATAAAAGGATGTTACATACAGATATTCCACTTGACACACTGAATTGCCAAATATTATCCAAGGTCTATTACATTTAATTTAATAGCATCTTTGCAGACAGGTCGATTCATATTGTCAAGAAGTAATTGGATTTTTCAGCATCATCATCAACACATATAGTTTCAATCTATGGACAAAGGAATACTAGGAAATTTTCAAATATTTACAGCCTCAAAATAATCTCTAGAGAATATTTTGTCTGAATTATATAATGAATAGCCTACCGATGTTGCATTCATTAATAAACATTAATGACTTAAATGTTTTCATAGCTCATCCTTAGGCAACTGTCAGTTCCATGGAAAGAAGAAGAGACAGAGGTTTTGGAAAAGAATTCATTTCTGAGTTCTGAAGCAACTTCAGTTTTACCCACTGCAATTTCTTTTGCCATCCTTTGAACAACTTTAAAATAAGGTTATTTAAACATCCAAAAATATTTTTACCATTAGAAGAAGTAAGACTAAGCAATCTTTGAATGATTATCCTACTTTACATTTTAGAACTGTGCTTTAAACATAAAAATCTAAGACAGCAAATATTACGAGATACAGGACCTGAAATTACAACTCCTATCTCCTGTCTTTGATTTTCCTACATTTGCATCTATAAAACCACTTTGAAATCCATACACATAAGAATATAGATGGATTATTTGAGACCCTAGAGAGATAATGATGAGATGGTGAATGAGATGAAAAGCTTATCAAAAAGAGTTCTGTAATCCGACAGACTATAGTATTAAATCTTTTGTTTCCCCCTGAACCGGCTTTGTGAGACTGTTTAGTGGCATTGCTTGCTAACATGGCTTCTTATGTTTTAGCAAAACAAAACCCCAGTACATGTTTTCAGTCTAATTCATATTTTATTTACAAAGAGGAAAAAACCATAAAAACATATAACAATAGAACATTTTCTTGTAATAAAAGTATTGTAGCATCTTAAAAAGACTATAAATCTTTTTTCACATAACCATTCACATTTTTGTGAAAGTAGACATAAACCATACAATCTTATGTAAATTAATTTCCAGGTACCACTTGCTTTTTTGTTGACTGATTTTATATTTTATGTTAGACTTTTATTTTTCATAGTTAGAAGTTGTAGAGCAATATTCACTACTACAGTGAAAAGAAACATTTGAGAGTACTTCCAGATACATGGTTTATAGAACTACCAAATATTTGCAGTTGGCTTGCTGTTCCTTCCTGCAGATTTTCTGAGTAAGAAAAATATATAGCAGTAGTAGGAAACTATGTTTCCATTACAAATATAATTCCAGTGAGAATTCATGGAGAACTAGTCATTCCTGAAGGAGCAGGGACAGCATAATGCAGGGCTGTCAAACTCATGTCATCATGGCAGCATCACATGACGTATTGGGACTTTTTTCCCTTTCGCTAAACCAGGTGTGGGGATGGCCAGTACGTGATGCATCCGGCCCATGGGCCAGGAATTTGACAGCCCTGGCATAATGGCAGAGATAGGTTCTAGATTCTGGCAGTGCAGTCTCTGCAGAAAAAGAAGAGATCATGAGATTGCCCACAGTAATCCAAACAGCTGCTCCTCATGAATAGACTGCAGGAAGTGAGGTTTTTGTGCTTAGCTTGTGAGTTGAGCGGCTGAGAGTTGAGGGAGTTCAATCAAGCTTATAGCCATAATGCAGACTATATGGATGTAAGACTCACCTGAGCCCATTTCTGAAACAGTTTTAACTAATTTACAGCTAAAGAGAGAGTAGTAGGGTAAGAAAATTCCACTTGGTGAATCAACATTCTTTCAGGATTACAAACGGAAAAGGGTATTTAAAGATTTAAAAACATTTAGCCAAAAAAAGCTTAACTAGAAGAAGGTGTAAAAAAAAGTTTAAAATTGATATAGGATACAGTTATTTTTAAAGATCACTTTTGGGTGAAAGTTCTTTTGAACAGATTGGAATTAAAATAGAGAAATAAACTGGACTTTGTGGAATTTTTTTTCTTTACCATTAAGGAATGCAGACAACTGATGGATGTTACAAAACAAAAAGATAAAGGTACTATCAACCAGCGTGGGATGCTGGCTGTAAATTTAGAGATGCTGACTGTGAGCCTGACTGTAACTACAGAATGCTACTTGATATAAAAGAATTAAAGGCATAGGAAAACAAAATAGGGGGAGGGGGAGCAAGCTTGTTTGAGAAACATTCATTTTGAGGTAATAATGTTATAATGTCAGCCACCAGAAAAGCTGTAAAATTAGTAGGGGGTAAGGAAATATAGAGCAACCTGCAGTGAAAGTAATTACACCATATTTGATTCAGAAAATATTTGAGCAACTGAACAGTAAGTTAGCTGAATTATTTGATACTAAACTGACAGCTTTTGAAAGAGAATGGATGAACGTTGAAAAAAGGATGAAATGAGAACTTAGGAAGATGAAAGGGTCTGTGAAACGACTTTCTGGAGATATAAAACAAATTTGGTGGAAATTTTGGGTTTGAATAAGACAGAAGTTATAGACAGAGAGTTGAAGAGAACTAAATAATTTGATTCTATTGGAATTGAGAGAGAAATAATTTTGTTTGAGATTTAGAGCAATTCCAGAGGATTCTGATAAATATATTGGAAAAAAGCTTACTAAAGCTTTTGCAATTTTTTTGGACTTGAATAAGAAGGCTATAGAAAAAAGTTGATAAACTCTATACAATAAATACAAGATTTGTGAGGATAGGAAGTGTTCCAAGGGATGTTTTGGTACCCTTTGTGAGGAAGAACAAGAGATCAAATTTTGCAACTGACTACCAAATTATCAAGACTGAAAATTGATGATACAAATGTTCTTAAAGTATTCTTTTTTGACTGAGACATTAATAAAAAAGTTGTTTTATATATATATAGGTAAATTCCCAACTAAAATCACAATTTGTACTGACTGATGAACATAGTATAACTGTTGGGGAGGAAGTTAATTTGCATGAGAGTAAGTTTACTGGGAATTTATGCCCTAAACGAGGATAAAGTAATGTTCTGTAAAGGGCTTTTTGAGAGATTAATATGTTTCTCTTATGAAAATTAGTGTCTGATAGGAATTGGAATAGCAATAGCAATAGAAATATTAATAACACTTAGACTTATATACCTCTTCACAGTGCTTTACAGCGCCCTCTAAGCGGTTTTTCAGAGTCAGCATATTGCTCCCAACTATCTGGGTCCTCATTCCTACCTTGGAAGGATGGAAGGCTGAGTCCACCTTGAGCCAGTGAGAATTACAGCCTCAAACCCGCACAGCTTCAACTTCAAACTGTCTGCTGTGGACCTCACCCCATTCCTAAGAGGTCCGTAAAGGGGGCGTGCATAAGCACACCAGCGTGCCTACCATCCCTGTCCTACTGTCCCCATTTACCTATATATACTTTATATATGTTTACATATATGTTTATATAAACGTTTATGCTCATGTTTATGTTTACACTTTATCTATATATGTTTGACAAATAAAAAAGAATTAGCCTGCAATACTGCATTCTAACCACTGCGCCACCACAGCTCTAGAGTGATCTCTAAATAGAACAGAGTGATCTCCATACAGTGAACTAGAGCTTCTGATATTAAAATCACTCAAGGCAAATTACCAAAAGTTTTCTTAGATTTGAAGGACAATTTAGGGCTGGTTGATATATAGAGATTAAAAAATGGCAATTTGAGAAAGCACCCCTATTTTTCTAAAAGTCATGAATCCTTTTCAAGTATAGACATAAGTTTGATTTCAAGAACATGGCTACTAAGGCTTCTAAAGTGGAGATATTTCAAAAGAGTTCTTTGAATCATGATTCTGTTATTTTAATTTATAAAATAATATTTAGTTCTTTTAGGTGGATACAAAGCAAAATGTTGCTTCAGAAAGAATTAATAGGGTAGGAGGTACAGTATTTTGAATGATATAAAGAGAAAAAAAGAAGACATTTCCAGAAAAGAAAAATATTTTTCAACAAATTAAGCACTTACAATAACATTTATCTATGTTAAGAGTATGAGAAATATAAATAAAAAAATGAATTATGCAAAGCAAAGAAATATTAACAAAGTATGCAAATAAATCAGGGGAATGCCTAGTATATAAATTATGAAAAGAAAAAGAAAAGAAAATGATATTGAAATTGCAAGAGGGAGATACTGTATTAATGAATAACACAGCCATACAAAACACATTCTATCAATATTATTTAAACCTGTGTAAAAGAAGTGGTATCTCTGTAGAGATAATTGATCAATATCTAAAGAAACAAAATTTACCAAGGACTAGAGAGGAACAGAGACTAATTATGAATGGACTTATAACAATAAGGAAAGTTTTTGAAGCTGTAAAAAGGATTAAATGAGAAAGGTATCTGGCACAAAAAGCGTTTTATACATGAGAAATAATAGGCAAAAACAAATGGCTAATTTATAGTAAGTACAGGAATTTTGTCAAGGGGAATATAAACTAAAATCAAAAGAACTAGCAGTAGGGGAACATGGTTGCCAACAGTTTTCTTATTTATAGTTATCAGAAAGATTTAAAATAGACTAAAGAGCATCTGGTTTGAACATTGTTAAGACTGAGTCTGAAACAGAATTGTGTACAAATGATAACATGTAATTTCTAAAATGTAAAAATGTATTGAAATTTGAAAGAGAAGAAGAACAAGTGAAAGAATGTATAATAAATATTTTGGTTATAATACACAGATTGAACAATGGATGAATATGTGGTTGAAGGAATTGAAATTCACACTATGTTATAATCTTAAAGATAATTTTTATAAAATGATGTGCTGTTGGTATAGGTCACCAGAGAAATTGTCTAGAATGTATAAAGGCACTTCAATTTTATACTGTAAATGTGAACTACAAGAAAGAATATTTTATCATAGTTGATAGACTTGAAAAAAAGCTTGAAAATTCTGGATTCAAATAGACACGTGATTCAGAGGATTTTAAAGATTATTAGGCACTGTCCACAATGGAGGAATGGTTGGTGAAGATGAACTTGTTGAGATGGCTAAATTGACTTCTTTGATCAGAGAAAAGATAATGTCTACATTTATTGCTGACTGGAACCCTTCTTCTGAACTGGTCATAAAACTGTTGATAAGTCAAAAGAACTAGCCATGAACGTTAAAATGTTAATAATAAAGACAAGTAAAAACTCCAAAGTCTACTTCTGAAATGTTTCATTACCTGTTATCTAAAAAAGACTAACCCCTCACCAAAATCATCAACCAAACACAAGTCTTTGCTTGTCTTTTATTAGCATGATTTGCCCATCCCCCCCCCATTTTCAATTATCCTGAAAGAAACAATGCTTCAGAGAAGTAAGAAACTTCATCCAGTTAAAACTTCCATAGTTGACACATACAACTGCAGCTGAAACATTTACAGTATGGGGTGGTGCTGGTAGTATCAACACTTCATATTTATGGTTTTAATCTTCTATAAAGGTCAGGAAAGAGGAACCATGTTATTCAATGCCCAAAAAATAGTTTTGTGAAAATGCATAATATACACATGGTTAAAATGTGATTTTTAACATGCCTATTAAAAACTGGCAATACCCACAAAAACCAGATTTTTCATTCACCTTTCTTAATACTAAACAATCTAGCCAGGTTGCTTTTTCTGCTTATCTTGACCCGAAATGCCCATCTTTGGTAATTATATGCTCTTTTGGGGATATACCATAACTTTTTCAATTGGCTCTATTTCAGCGTCATTTGTCAATGGCACAATATTTTATTTTCTAGCCAAACAATTCCCATTATAAAATACTGGAACACTTGTGCTTATTAAAAGTATCCACTTTCCTTTATAATGGAAAATATTATTGAATTAGTTCAATCTTAAAATGAAGCAGATCCATAGAATATAGTAGCTACAAGTAAGTAACACTTGAGTTTCATGACTGCACTCTAAATTTTGTTTTCTTCATATGTACTGTAGGTGAATCTTACTTGATATACCTTTAAAATATGGCACTGTAGAAAATTATGGTACGGATGTTCTTTTCAGTATTGTTCTATGACACATTGTAGTATACAGTAATTTCTTTTAGCATTGGCATATATTAGTATTAGAACTATAGAGCTGACTGTTGATGACATTTGGAGATCTCCCTAATACCATTTGCTCTAAAATATACATTTAAAAATGAGAAGAAAATTTTAGGATAGGTGCAAGAAGAAAACACTAAGTTAATTTTTAATTGTTCAAATCATTTTCAATATATCAAAGCTGTGCTGTTAAAAAGAGTTTTTATAAAATGATGTGCTGTTGGTATAGGTCACCTTTTTTGGAAACTGTTCTATGTAAGTTCCTCAGGATTTTCTCAGGGGTAACTCAGTCCACCTACAGTACAAGATTCTGATTGCAGTAGTTCTCAGTTCAGTGGAAGCAGAAATGATGACTTACTGGCTTAACATGGCATTCTTCTCTGAAAATCTTGCTCCATTGCTGCCACTAGATAATGTTTATTCAACTTGGAGAACATGGTGGAGAAATTATTACACATACTATCCTACCTTATAACCAGAGGTGCTATTCAGCCAGTTCCGACAGGTTCCAGAGAACCAGTAGCGATAATTCAGAGAACCAGCAAATACCACCTCTGATTGGCTGACCACATAGCCACGCCCACCAAGCCATGCCCACAGAATCGGTAGTAAAAAAATTTGAATCCCACCACTGCTTATAACATGCCTGTGTTCTTTGTGACTTCCCAAAGCTAAAAATTTGCTAGATAGGAAATAATAGATTTTCATTAACAGAGAGATAATGCTAGGAATTTTCTCTTTTTCAGTAAGGAAACCTAAACAAACCTTTGGTCCTGGCTAAATATCTATAGAATCTTGCTACTAGAAAAATATTATAGGGCTTTTACCCTATAAGATTTTAACATACTGTCTTCAACTGTATGGGAACAAAGGTACCAATATGTTCATTTTTCAGACAGCCCTGTCCCTGGCACTCAGGAGCAGATAACTCTCTTGACTCCATACTGCTGTAATGATTTTACAATGAAATTTTATGATGAAATTATATTGAACCCTACTTTTGGCAGATTATAATTACTATGAACAGTTGTCAGATAATGTTTCGAGAGCTTGTATTACTAGGAAACAGATAGTGAAATGACAATTCTTGTTCCACCTGATAAGAAACAAATAATGTAATTTGACAATTCTATTTGAAGTTTTATGTTATTTTATAATAGGTTTATTATAATTACTCTTCTAAAACTGAGCATTTTATTTTATGTATATTGCAAAGAAGTTTTATAATTTAGTTATTTAGTTTTGAGTATTTAATCTTTCAGCACTATTTCTTGTATTTTATTGCTAATTTAATTTTTCCCTAACTTAATCAGTAATTTTATGTGTTTCCATCTGAGCTCTGTAAATCCTATTACAAATTGTATAACTATGTTTAGTGATCATCATACTAAAGATGAATACTAACTTTAGAGTAACTTCCAAAGAATTAAATGCAAATGATATCTAAGTATGTGTGAAGGTATAATTATATTTTTAAATAAAAATAAATAAATATTCTGAAAGAGAAAGTGATTAGTAAATATATCAGTTGATTTTTTCTTAACTAAAATATTAATTTACTTATAAATGAGGTCATGCTTCTGTTTACAATTGTTAAGAAAAAAATATAGTCTGAATTCTTACAGTTTATAGTATTAATATGCATGGAGGTTGTTGACTCAAATTTTAACTCACTATTTGAGTAGTATCAGGCAGGCCATTTAATCTTAGTTTAAGTTACTGAGAGATATAAAAAAAATGAGGTATCTTAAATTGTTTTGAATCAATTAAGAAAGCCTCCAGAAATATTTATTTATTTATTTGATTATTTATTGATTTGTTTATTTATCAAATTTAAATTGCTGTCCATCTCAAGATAAAGTGACTCTGAACGGCATACAATAAGATTAAATACAATTAATATATAATAATAATTATTAAATAAAAATAAAAAACTCAGCTGAGAGAGAACTGAATATATTAATAACAACAGAGCCATCTCAATATCTAGCCAGTTCCTTTGATTTATTCCTCTCAAATATGAATCAGAATTCAGATTCTTTCTAAAAAAAATCAGATTTTTTTCTGGAAAAAAGTTGTATTCAAACATTTATTCCCACAAAGTAAAGAAAAGCTGAAAGAACATGCTATTTTCATTGAACATCCCAAGACACTTTACTTTAAAAACAAATAATAATCTAGTAATCAGTGCTATCTTTCAATATCTACAGTATATTTTTATATAATGGTAAAAGAAAAAGAAATGTATGTTGTTCCTTTCCCTGTGGTTTGAATTTTGACATCTGCCTCTGGTCCTGTAACATACTTCCCATATGTTCATACTGCTGGAAGATTAAAAGGAAGTGGTGTCCTGACATTCTTATACATTATATGGGATTTGCACAGATATGTGGCAGTATACAGGGCAACTGGAAGTCACTCATACATTTTGATGGAAAGTAAAGAAGAAACATAGATGCCTAAATTTAATTTCAGTATATTGCCATATGATTGTATTACCACTCTTTTCCTCTTAATTGTATATCATCACCAATACCAAAACATGATTGCAAAAATATTTTATTGCAAAGTTTTTAATTGATTATTCTTAAAGCAGAGTGAAAATGCCCCTTGCCTTGGATAGCATTCATATTCCATATCAAAGCTCTAGCTGAATTCTGAAAAGGATTTTTAAAAAAATGTTTAGGGAAGAAAAAGATATCTAAATACCAAATGCACAAAACCTGATTCCAAACTTATTTTGATATAAATTACGCTGTTTTCAACAATACCTACCTTTGCAACAATATTGGAATCTTGAATGTTATTGTTTTTAAATATAAAACTGATACTACAAGGAAGTGCTTTAACATTAGGCTTAGTTTGTACTAGCTGATGACCCAGCGTTGCCCGGGTATTTATTGTTCATGTTGTTTCTCCTCTTCTTCATCTTCATATCCCTGCTCCTCCTCATCTTCTTCCCCCTCATCTTCATCTTCCTCCTCCTCCTCTTCGTCTTCTTCCCCTTCTGCCCCTATTCATCATCTTCTTCCTCCTCCTCTCCCTCCTCCTCCTTCTCTTCATCGTCTAGTTCTCCATCCTCCTCATCACCCTCCTCCCTCTTTCTCTTCCTCCTACTCCCCCTATTCTTCATTCTCTTCCACCTGCTCCTCTTCCTCCTGTTCTTCCCTCCTTCTCTTCCTGTTAATCATCTTTCCCCTCTCTCTACTCCCCATTCTCCTTTTCTTTGTCCCCTTCTTCCCTCCTTGTTCTCCTCCTCCTCCTCTTCACCGTGTTCTTCCCCCTCCTCCCCTGTTGTCCAATTGATTGCTCTTCTTCTCTCCTCCTCCTCTTCATCATCATGTTCCCCCTCCACCTCTTCCTCCTGATCTTTCTCTTCCTCCTCCTTGTCATGCTCCCACCGAGAGAAAGATCGATTGCTCGCTGTCCAGGCCGGCGCCAATGACTCCCTTCTCTTTGTTGAACAGCTGATTTGTGGCAAAGTCCCCTGGTTTTTGGAAGATGGTTGTGCTGCTTGCAAACCAGGCGGCTTCAGGGCACAACCATCTTCCAAAAACTAGGGGGCTTTGCTGCAAATCAGCTGTTCAATAAAGAGAAAGGGGGCTTTAGCGCCACTGAGAGAAAGATCAACTGCTTGCTGTCCAGGCCGGTGCCAATGGCCCCCTTCTCTTCATTGAACAGCTGATTTGCACCAAAATCACCTGGAACAGCTGATCTGCGGCGAAGTCCCCTGGTTTTTGGAAGATGGTTGTGCCGCTTGCAAACCAGGCATACTGCACACTCTGCAGGCCGGCTAAAATGCCCCTCCTTCTGTTAATTCGAGACCTGATTGGCCCCGAACTCGGAGAGCATGCAGTAGAAGTTTTTGTTGTTGGCGGCATGCTGTGATTCTGTTAATTCAACAGCTGATTGGCACTGACTGGCGCAGCTGAGTGGCAAAGCAGGCAAAGCAGAGTGTAGTGGCGGCAATTAGCTGTTTTGACAAAGATTGTTCTGGTGTTGGCACCCTGTGGTGGAGAGCTGTGGACATGCGCAGTAGAGCTTGGTGGCTGGATACCGCGCTGAGGCAAAGCAGACATTTAGGGGCCCTCTGCACATGCGCAGTAGAGCTTAGCAGTGAAATGTTGGTGGCGGTGTCCACTTTGGCACCCTTTTTTGGGGGGAAAGAACCCCTGATGGTGTTCGTGACATCCCCAGTGTTTGTCTCTGGAGTGCAAGGTATGTGCCTGGCAAGTTTGGGCCAGATTGGTGCTGGCATGGAAGA
>JANHJO010007078.1:0-11873 GCA_032468235.1 Pseudoxyrhopus heterurus | reverse complement strand
AGCCAGGCCTGCTCTTCCCCTTGGCAGACTAAAGTGGGTCCTGGGGTGCCCGAGCAAGGCCGGGTAATCAGCTAGTTTTATATAATTGCTCAGTAGATTTTAACAATAGCATATTTGACCATTCGTAGTTAGAGTAGTAAGCTGGGACATACAGGAAGTGGACCATTTATGTGCATCATGTATTCACAAAGACTACCTGCTTTTTTAAATGTCACAGTGTTAAATTTGGCCTGCAGAGTCAGACATCTAATGAAGAGAATATAGCTTAGAGAGCTGGAGAACATGATTCATTTCCATTTTCCAAGGAAATGGTATGGATTCCATATTGATTATATTCTGGAAACATGGTTGATAAAGGTGTGACATTCCTCTGTCAACTTTCAATTATTTTTATTTATTTCTTTTGGTTTATATTTCTATATACCGTTTAAACAAACACACAATATAGTACTGTATATTAAATCCAGATTTGTGTCCTTGATGACTAGATTAAGGTACTGTATGGAAAATGGTGCTGATGTTTATGTTAAGCAATCCAACAAAATTTCAGATTTGATTGAGAGAAATAAAATGTAATATATTCCTTCCCTCTTCTGCATTTGCCTGTGGAACTTATTTCAGTGTTTCTAATTGTATTT
The DNA here is from genome assembly GCA_032468235.1 of Pseudoxyrhopus heterurus. NCBI lineage: Eukaryota > Metazoa > Chordata > Lepidosauria > Squamata > Pseudoxyrhopus > Pseudoxyrhopus heterurus. The sequence goes on along the minus strand of JANHJO010007078.1, from coordinate 11,235 downwards.
TGATTTAAATATCTGAAATTTAAGGACAGGAAAAATTAGTACAAAACAATTATTTCAGAATGTCCTAGAGGGTTTTTTTTTTGTTTACTTTTAACTGGATAATTATCTTTAAAGGTCTTTAAAATAACAGTGGCAAATCAATCTTACACTCACTTTAAACTGTGACCCAGAATATGTTGCTGATGGTGAGTCGTCCATTACTGGATGGAAAATTGCTAAAACATCTATAGATAGAAAATATGACCGTGACATAGAAATAGTTGAAACACCCTAGTAGTGTTAGAAACATTAGCCACCAATCAAGGGTGTGCTGGTTATGACAATCCATATGTTGCCCCCACATAATGGAAACACCATTAAACTCATTATAATGGCAGTATACCATATTATTCACCATATTGTCATAGGTAAAAATTACTCTTATCACCTATGGAGTGACTCTGAATTGAAATAATCTGGCATGTGACACATTATGCTCCTGTCCTGTGAAGTCCCATTCCAGTTCTAACCCATTTCAACAATTTCACTCATGCCATGAGGGTAGTATAAATGAAAGTCTGCCGAAGTAGAAGAACATCTTCTAAATCTAATAACCCTTCAGCCGGCATAAATCAAATATAAGATTGTGACCTGAGATGACCTTTTATTAATTACACCATCCTCATTTAGCTTGTCTGATTTAATTTAATTTGAAGTGACAAATAACATTTAATAGTGGAAATGATTTCTCTCTTGCTCTGTCTCTCTTTAATGAAGCTCATGAATAAGTACAGCTCATCCCTTTTTTTCCTCCATCCAAGAACATCATAATTTCAGTGTTTTACTACACCATTAACTACAATTTCACAAGTTAAAAAATTAAGACCAAGTGATGTGCAGGCAAAAAGCCCCAATTTAATATTATTTAATGTCATAATCTATCATTCCTCAAGGCAATGATACAGACTTTCCAATCTGAAGCCTTCCTGGTGGGCTGGGATAGCCTAGGAGTATCCCCAGGACAACTGGAGGATACCAGTCAATAAGGGTGGCTTAAAAACAACCAGTGCAAGAAGGAATTTCTGAATATTTTCATATCTAAATGGGAATATCTATTGAATCAGAACTGTGATATACAAACCTACTGCAGAAAACCCCCTAGGAGCTGTGGTGGCACAGTAGTTAGAATGCAGTACTGCTGACTACTCTGCAGACTTGCAGATCAGCAGTTTCGCTGATCGAATCCCACCAGCTCTAAGGTTGACTCAGCCTTCCATCCTTCTGAGGTCGGTAAAAATCAGATTGTTGGGGGCAATATGCTGACATTGTAAACCGCTTAGAGAGGGTTGCAAGCCCTGATAGGTGGTATATAAATACAGTGCTATTGCTATTGCATGAAGTAGTGAGCATTTGTTTCATGAAAAGATTGGAGTTTAATGTCTCTTCATGACCTGATAGCTCAACTGAACAGGCTGTCATAAGCACAGGCATCAGTGAAGTCTCATTAACAATGAGCTGAGCCAGGACTGAAAGTCTTTAAGGTAACTAGTGGAAAATTAGTATATTCTGACAACTTCTAGTTGCTCTTACCAGCTACAATCCTCTCCATCATGGGCTCACAAGCAAAATTTTCACCTATTGAAAATGGATATTATTGTTACTTCTTTCCTCTAACCCTCTTTGCTCACTTGGTCCCATTTGGACCCCAACTCAATGGCTGCACTATGATCAATAAATAGTACCCAAAGAACTGCACTGAAAGTATCCAGTGATTTCTTCTTAAATGCTATCCCACTTGTGAGATGCATTGTACAGTAGAACTTCAGTCCACGTCACCTTATAATATATTCCACTCATATTTTAATCAAATGTCTTTTCTTTTTCAGCACCCCCTATTGTTATATTGGTTTTCCTCTGGCATTTCTTCACATTTTAAAAGAAATCTCTGTTACATTATTCTAATGTTATTTTCCAATTCATTTTCCTTTCACTGAGATACCAAGACTGCTAACAAGGATATTTTGCCCTGTAACTGATTCAGTAAGCAAGAAATGGCAGAGGACAGGATAATAAATAAACCATGGTAATGAAGAGAAGCTGCTGAGTTTACCCAATTCCTGAACCTCGCCCATGTGCCATCTGTGCTCCAGAATAAACAAGAGCCTAAATTCTCTCAGCATGTTCCTCATGGAAGGGGTTGTGTTTGATCAGCCATACCAACCACTAATTCTGTCTGTGCTCATTCTTTGTGCCAGAAGCTGTTCAGGCTAGTCAAAGGCATCAATCAGAAGATAAGTCATAATGCAAAAATAACAGTGTTAGTGAATGGGGGACACTCTGGGATCCATTAGTATCTCCCTTATCAAGGGTAATAGGATATATGAAAATAAACTAACACTTTGTGCTGAAAGAGAATAGTTCCTTTTGGAAGAAATTATGACTTACTGAGGATATAAAAGAATAATGTCTCCGATTGCCATTTCCATCACACACAAGGTTCCTCCATTGGCATTCTTCCCTCCCTCACTGAGGAAAGAGAAGGCAATAAAACAACTAAATGCTTGGCAGTAAGGTTTAATGGGATAACACTCCCATGCATTCCTTTATCAGACAAAGAGTTTCTTTTAGGTCCAGGATACTTAATTCTTTTATTTCAAACTGATGTGTAGAAAAAGATGATGCTTCAAAAAATTGATTTTTTTCTGAAAAGCCTTTCAGTTATATCGCGTGCACCTCTTGTTTTTATATATTTTTTTCTTTTTTCTTTTTCCTTTTCCAATTTAGATTTTATGTTGTTTGCACTCTGTTATTATTGTGAGATTGTGACTGCTGAAAGCCACAGTATATGCTGGGATAAACTCAAGTTAAATTAGTAAACAAATAAATAAATAGGTAAATATAGTTTCAACAACTTTCTTGAGTTGTATATCTGTGCATTCAATGGAATTGAATAAGAACAATCTGAAGGCCTGAGTGTATGGAAACTATTCAATCTTCTGGAGGATTAAAAAAATGAGGCAAATCAGAGCAACATGACTCTTTTGCTTTGCTGTTAAAAATGTGGACTGTTCTACAGCCATTGCTATGGCTCATCACTCTTCCTGGCCTTCTTTGGCTTAACCCAGTGGAATTATTGATGACTTCACCGCATTTTTTGAAATATTTAGATTTTATTCCACTTATCCTTTTCCGAAGTTTAGTTTTCCTCAAAGACATTCCTTTTCTTATCTCTCAGAAACTACAAAACTAAAGAATATTAATTGTATTAAAACACTTAATTTGGTCTTTTAAGAAGGTCTGTGTATTCATTTGTATTGTGACTATTGGCTCTTGATTGTATTTGTGGCCATTGGTATTTCACAGTATTTAGTGACTCCTTTCCCAGGACTACTGTTATATTATAATTTTCATTCTCTTTTATTATCTCTTAATGGTTCTGCTAATCGTTCTTGCATTTGATTATCAGCTTTTATTATAAGCCACCCAAAATCACCTTGGAGTAAGGCAGTTTCCAACCTTATTTCTGCATTCCTGTATATAATGCTTGTTAAATTCACTATACATTGATGCACAGAATTAATTCAATCATGCTGCATGTATTTCTCTAGCAAATATTTTTGGTGTTTAAATAATTGTTTGTAAATGTGTGTGTGTGTGTCACTTGATGTAGTAAAATTCCAAATGTATTTATGATTATTGAGTAAGATTATGACAGTCCCATGGGTATAGAGAAGTAGTCTAGGGGCCTGTGATTCTTTGTCTTCCCTCTTTGAATTTCTGCTTGAATGGCTTACTACTTCTGATGCACATATAAGGAGCTCTGGTGGCACAGTGGTTAGCATGTTGTATTGCAGGAAAATTCTGCCCAAAGCCTAGAGTTCAATTCTGATGGAGCTCAAGGTTGACTTAGCCTTCTATACTTTTGAAGTCAATCAAATGAGGACCTGGATTGTTGGGGGCAATATGCAAATAATGCTTCTACATTATAAATCACCCACAGTGCTGTAAAGCACTATGGGGCAGTATGTAAGCCTAAATGCTATTATTATCTCATTTATTCATTAAACATGAAACTCAGTCAACTGAACATTTAAAAATATATCACAAATACCAGTGACTGATGCTAATGGTTAATACAGGTTGTTGCCAGCGTCCTAGGTATCAACCAAGTATCTTATTAAAGTGTACGATGTTCCGAATAGTGCAGTTTTTTGTAGTTCCACTAGTGTTATTGCAGGAAGCTGCAATTTCTTATGTGTTTTGTAAAATTCTTGGACATGGTACCAAGTGCTCCGATGACAATGGGTATCACTGTTACATGTTTCATCCATAACCGATGGCTAGGTCGCGATATTTCATGATTTTTTCCCAGTTCTTTTTCTTTGATTCTGGCATCTCCTGGTACAGCAAGATCAATAAATTGTATGCTTTGGCCTTCGACAACCATAATATCTGGTGTGTTGTGTTCCAAATGGCAATCCGTCTATATTCAAAAGTCCAAGATCTTCACTGTCTCAATTTCAACAACTTTTTCCACTTTATGTTCCCATGACTTTTCAGATACAGGTAGTGTATATTTTTTACACAATGACCAGTAGATTAATTTAGCAACTCGATCATGTCTAGCTTTGTAGTCAGTTTGTGAGATTTTGCTGCACTCACATATTAAGTGTGAAACAGTTTCAACTTTGTCATTGCAAAGTCGGCAGTTTGGATTGTCAGTGGATTTTTGTATCTTCGCTTTCATGGCATTAGTTTGTAGTGCTTGTTCTTGAGCAGCAAGTATTAAACCTTCTATTTCTTTCTTGATGGTTCCCATCTTAAGCCATGCCCATGTCAAGTTGTCACCACGTTTTCCTTCAATGTTTTTCAAGTGCTGTCCATGCAAAGCTTTGATTTTCCATCTATTTACTCTGTCATCCAGCTGTTTTTCCTTATATTCTGCCTTTGTTTCTGCTTCTTTTTATAATGTTCTCCATTCTCACAGCCTTCAGTAACTTTTCTGTACTTTGATTCACATAATCATTCAAACTTCGTTTTTCTTCCTCTACAGTTTGATGGATTTGCAATAGCCCTCTGCCCCCTATTCTTCTTGGCAGGTATAACCTGTTGATGTCACTTCGTGGATGTAAAGCGTGGTACATATTTAAAAGTTTACGCAGTTTCTGTTCCAGGTTTTCCAGTTCAGCCACAGTCCAGTTGATGATCCCAGCTGGGTAGCGTATCACTGGAACTGCCCATGTATTAATGGCTTTAATTATGTTTCAGAATTCAGTTTTTATTTTAATATTTTGCGGACCCTCCTGATGTATTCCTTTTGTGTTGACTCTTTTTTTTCCATTCAAGATATTATCTGCTTCTATTATTATTATTATTATTATTATTATTATTATTATTATTATTGCTCATTGTAATCACTTAGATGTTTAAACTGGAGTTCTTATTTTATTCACCTGTCTACCTTCCCAAGGACCTGGGATAAGCATATGTTTGATGATGTTAAAGGTATCATCCCCGGATGTAAGCTGTTCCAAATAAAGCTGCTTTTTGACTGGAATGACTCAGGTGCTAATAGCCTTGATGGTGTTTCTGTCACTGAGCTTGGATTTTAAGATCTTCCTCGCTATTCAGATGTGCTCACTACTAACTTCCTTCTTGTCTTCAGAGTGCTTGAGGTTGAAGGATGCCCAGGTATATGTAGAGACCTTCTTCGTCCAGACTTTTGATATTATTTCCATAGGCATCTTGATACTTTCAGTTTTGACTATTTTTCCTCTGTTGATTGTGAGAGTGGCACATTTGTCCAGTCCAAACTCCTTTGCAATAACCTGGCTATATATATGGACAGTGCTGAGCATCAGTTATATTATTATTATTTTAATCTACCATTTCATATTTCAAACCCAGAGGAGAAAAAACACCCAGGAGATGATTCCAGATTCCAGCTTGTTTAACCTTACTTTCATAGGCAGAAGACAGATGAGAGCCGCATATATATTTACACAACCAAACCAGAGTAATTTCCTTCAAATCCAGAAGATAAAGGAGTGTTTCCTTATAGGGGAAACCATACATGAAACCTCTAATGAAACCATACATGAAACCATAAATGAGCATTCAGAAAGGAAGAATGATCCTTATATATGAGACAACGCAGTTCTTCTGAAGTGGCAGCATGTGGGTATTTACAGCACCCAAAGCATATCAGTAGGTAAGTTTCTAAAGGCAAAGGAGGTGCTACCTTTCAGAATACAAAGTTCACTACCATCCAGTGCACTTGCTCAATAAGATCTGTGGCTGTCAGGAAACTGCTCTACTATTTTATGGTCTTCTTTATCTTGGGACATATGGTTATTCTTGTTACATTGGCAGGGAAATAGTCCAATCTCAGTCAAAATCTTTGTATTTTTTTCTTAAGATCAAGTAAGATAGCAATAGCATTTGGATGTATATACCGCTTCACAGTGCTTTGTTTTCTCTAACCAGTTTACAGAGTCAGCATATTGCTCCCAACAATCTGGGTCCTCATTTTACCAACTTCGGAAGGATGGAAAGCTGAGTCAACCTTGAGCCAGTGAGATTCGAACTGCTGAACTACACTCAGTCAGCAGTCAGCAGAACTAGCCTGCAGTACTGCATTCTAACCACCATGCCACCAGAATCCCTTGCACAACAATAACTCTTTAATATAATCTATTTCAAACACTTATGTAACATCTATAACTCAGGTCCACCTACAAGGGTGATTTTGGCTAGTTTGGGCTAGTGCACCAGTTGCAGTCTTAATGTGGTGGAAGACCATGGTGATAGTGCCCAATGCTTTTATCACCACCCATTAGAACGAGGCCTGCCTGAAGACCATTCAGAAGATATACTGTAGTTAGTGGCAAAAGGCAACAACCAGCATGCTGGCAGATAAAAGCTACTACAGTTATACAAAACTGGTGTTGTGGCGCAGCTTTGAGTGCCAATAGATTTTTGTCTGTAACCAAAGGAGCTAATTTTAACTTTTAAAACCGTACACTTTGGCATATAGGAACCTTCGGGTGCTGCAGATTGAAAGTATCTGTCTAGTGTACTTATCTGAGGTGGAGAAACTTAAGCTGTCTCACGCTCATGGGGTGAGGGGAAGGGGGAGCTGAAATCAGTGCTTCTCTGTTGCACCATCATCATCCCCAGGTATTTGGGTTGCATCTACTTTGGTGTTTTTTAGAAAGACCCTGAAGTCAAAACTTTTCCCCAAGGTATCTGAAGCCTAACAGTTTATGAATGAATTGTCACATTCTTAAGGTGGTCTCTGATTTATGACCATTTGTTTAATGACATTTTGAAGTTACAACAGACTCATAAAAAGTGACATGACCCATCCTTGAAGTTATGATGGTCACACTACCCCATGATTACATGATCGCAGCTGGGCACTTGGCAACTGGCTTGCATTTACAATGGTTGCAATGTTTTGTGGTAACATGATCATGATTTGCGACCTTCCCTTTGTCGGCTTCTGAAAGGTAAAGTCAATTGGGAAAGCTGGATTCACTTAATGATTTGCTAAAGACTGCAGTTAAAATTATTATAAAATTGGTCTGATCATGTGATGAATTACTTAACAACCACATTGCTTAGCAACAGAAATTCTGGTCCCAATTGTGGTTGTAATTTGAAGACTACAGTACCTATGTTTTCTGTTTGGAAAGGAACTGGCATAGTGGTGATGCGGATGCTAAAACTGTTATAAAAATGGTAATAGGGAACTTATAATGATTCAGTGAAAATTCATCAGTAATGCCAAACCACACCAAAGCAAGCACTATTTGATTATTACAAGGTAGACCAGATTAAGAAATAGATTCTACAGCAGGGGTGTCAAACTCGCGTCATCACGGTGTTGTTACATGATGTATCATGAGATTTCCCCCCTTCATTGACCTGGGCATGGGCATGGCCAGAGCGTTACGCATCTGGCCCGCGGGCCACGAGTTTGACACCTCTTCTCTATAGGATGATTAAAACTAAAGTTTACTGTGATGGGTCATAGTAACAAAATCTTGCAAACTTGATTGTGTTTCACCTCCTCCCCCTCTTATATCCATGTGAATCAGGCAGACCCTTGTATAAAATATTATCTTTGTTTCCAGGACTTAAGGAATACTTCATCCTTCTTTTCTTATTTTCTTCAAAGTTATCTCCTTAACTTGCTAGAGCCATCCAGTGCAATTGATGAGTGAGAAACTTAGAAACTGAAATAATAAACAAAGACAGAAAGACTACAGAAAGAAATATCCAATTAAAATTATAGAACTGAACAAATTAGTATTTAATATTATAGAAGGCATTTGGCCACAAAAATGGTGCAGTTGTATAACCTAGTGCCATGCTAAATGGTTTCTGAAACTACTATTTTAATTAATCACATGGAACTAATTCATCAGTAAAGTCTAAAAATCTTGGCAGGAAATTACAGCAATGGAATTTAACTGGAAGTTAACTCTCATGTTCAAATCTGATTATTCATATTCAAAAGGCTCTATTCCAAGTTCAGAACAACTGTCCTAACTTTATAAAAAAATACCAAAGGCTGAAATAAATAGCTGCTTCAGTTAGAACAGTGATGGAATATCTGGTAACAACCCTTTTTGAATATGAAAAATTGTTTTGTAGTCAAAATATTTTGAATTTGAAATATTTTACACATTCTTATTAAAATGACTATGTGAGAGATAAAAGTTATCTTTGCAGTTAGCTTCCATATCAATGATTCAGAATGAAAGAAGGCAACAGAATGGATTATATTTCTAAAGCATACTAGTTTGGCTGAAATAAGCAGACCTTGCAAATGGAAAAAATAACTTTTATTTATAGCTTTTGCAAATCAAAACTTAATGCTCTGGGACAATGTTAAAGATGAATGAGTAAACATTCATTCTAGTTGCCAAGGTGAAATATGTTCCCAAAATGAGCTTGCTATCTCTGTAATATAATAATTGGTTAGTTACAGTTAGATCATAAAGTCTATTTTTTATCCAAAATTCTATAAGTTGATTAACAAAACTGAAATGTCTCCAAAAATTAACTTGGCGTTTGTTAGTTTTATTTTTTTCCTGCAGTTTCCAGTTTGATATACGGTAATTTTAAAATAAAGTCTCATTTCAGCTATGTCGGATTTCTGGTGAGCTGGTGGACATGTTCACGTTGCTTTTGTGGCAATGATAAGAAAGAGATTTTGCCACTGCTTTGTTCTGCATTTAAAAAAAGAAAAGTTTCCTATAGTACAGAGTAGTTTACGGCCCTGGGATTTTCTGGTGGTCTCCAAGTATAATCAAGTCCAACCATGCTTATCTTAACGAACCACAGGGGGAAAAAGTACACAGGGATTTTTCTATCTCATTTCAATCTTCCACCAGTAGATTTCATAACATTTAACTTCCAGGCTGATAGCCAAGTAATTACTGCAGAACAGTCAAAATAGTATTGTTGCATTTTAAGCATATACTATAGTGGCTTCAAGTTATTGGACTAGACTCCCTTTCAGTGAATAATGAAAAAGTCTGCCACAAACACAATGTTAGTCTTTTGTGTACTGTACCACAAAGCGTTTTTTTCCATAACAGTTGTTTTAATTGGTCCTTAAGCCATTGTAATAAGATGCAAATCTGCCTAGAATTAAAAAGTTCCCAGTGCAAACAACAGACTCTAACCTTGATAAAAGTTAATATTTCTTTGAACTGTACTATTTTGAACAGTTCTGTTCTTTCTCTAATTGTAGTCTGCTGACACAAAATGGGGTGATAAACACACACTCTACATTTTAATATAGCAAATCAGATCAGTTTTTAGTATAAAAGGAGAAGCCAGACAGAGATGTTCTTTCCTTAAAAGATGACATAAAATGGTCTTTGAGCCCCCTAGACACCTTGCTTTAGAAAAATAGAAATAATTTGAATTGAAACCAGAAGTTATAAATGATTATGGTTTTATATTTATAGAATTTATAGGGAACCCCCAATCAGAGAGAACATCAATAAAAATACAAAACAATCAAAATTTGAAAAAAGATACAATATCAAACCAAGACAACAAAACAATGCAAACAAAGCTGAGGGTGATTATAGAAAATACTATTGCAACAGAACTGATTCATTTACCATTCTGGCTCAATACACAGGAAAAAAAAAACAGATTCCCGGTATCTAGGTAACTTCTGGTTATTAGACGCAAGACTTAAAATAATAAGTACAATAAGAGTAGTGAAATATGAATGCTAGAAGTGTTAAACAATATTCCATGCTAAATTCATCTCAGTAGGAGGGTTGATTTTAGGTTTCTAATGTTTGTGACATCTAATCCAATCTATAGCGACTATAATATATAATCCTCATGGTTTCTTGATTTGTTAGCACAATAGTCCTATTTTAGATAATTAGAACATGAGTCTTTGAAACACTTTGGAATGCAACTTATATTAATGTTTATGCAATGTAATTTTGAATTCTGTATTCTAGTTTCACCTTGATATAAAAGTCTTACTAATTATCTTACTAAGAAGTCATTGCGGGCATCCATTACAAAATGACTAATCTTCTAAGCAATATTTCTTAAAATTTGTGAAATTTAATTTACTGCGTGTAGGGGAGTAGAAAGGAAGACAATTTCAATTTTTATATGAAAATTATCAAGGTGATTATTTCTTTAGAATAAAATATTAGTACGGGATATCAGGGGACAGCATTCGGGAGTAGTAAGATATTACACTACACTGATATTACAGTGATAAATGGTGTGCAACCACAATGCCAGGTGCCATCTGAAGCTTTATCTAGGCCATGTGGTTGAAAGTTATCAGCCATGATATTGGAAACAGTTACAGGAAAGGCTGATAGCTCTGATTGTTAGCATCCATCACTGACTATGCTAAAGAACCATTATGCCAGAAGGAAATGAACCTGTTGTGGTTGTTTTTTTTTAGGCCTAAAGCAGTTTTTTATCTGGGAACTTCACAGGTGTCATTTTTATTATTTATAAAATGTCTACTGTAGAAATTGATTGAATACACATCCATTCAAGCCATAGCCCTATTCAAAATTTAAAATATGAAATTAGATAAGGATGAGACACAAGAAGAACGAAATAAAAGAGAGAGCCATGAATTCATGGTATTTTATGGCTATGTTTGGATTATGATTCTGCCAACCTAGCAGTTCGAAAGCATGTAAAAATGCAAGTAGAAAAATAGGGACCACCTTTGGTGGGAAGGTA
>JANHJO010007077.1:32246-44507 GCA_032468235.1 Pseudoxyrhopus heterurus | reverse complement strand
TTCCATTTGCTGTGCTGAATAATCCATTTGCACCTCCTTCTCAGATGTCAATTCCACCATGTCATATGCACTCCAATCTCTGTTCATTATATTTTGAATATTATTTCACATTTCCTCCATCGTCTTGTCCATCATATCCATCATTCTTTGGAGGGCTAAAGACATATTATCAAACAGTTCTCTCATCTTCACCACCATTTTTCCAATTCCAATTGTAACCACTTTGAAGGTAAAGTAAACAATTGCACCTCAGTCAAAATTCAAAACAATAGCCTAGGAGTGCTTTTTCCTCCCAACAAAAAATAGCACTCTCTGTTTATTGTCCATATAATTCTCTTTTAAGGTATATTTGCTGCTTTAATAAAAAAAAATAGAGTCTCTTTTCTTAGGATTATATATTTCTTGGGGTTGATTTGATGAAAAAAAGAATCATCTCACCCAGTGACAACTTCCATTCACTCTTCACTTCCTCCTGCATGAAATTTGTGTTCTGGTTGATTCTGACTTCGAGGTGGCCATATTGACCACCACTTTGCACCGTCTTCAGCTTAGGGGATTTCTTGGTCAGGGAGGAGAGTTGCAGTTCTCCTCAACCTGCCAGGGGGTTCCCGTCTGCTTCACCGCCCCTCCAAGGCAGCTATGGCTCCATTCGGAGCCCTCTGATGAGCAAGTCTGGAGTGGGGCCACAGAGGCCATGGTCCCTGCATCAGAAGTACAATCGGAAGTCAAAATACTCTGATACTTGTTCTCCATTGCCCTTGTTTTATCTAAAGTTTGCTTGTTCTTCCTATATAGAATCCAGAGGGTCACTGCTGGTGGTTCATGGCATCTATCTCGTTATAGGAAGAGCATGGATAAAACCAATGAGAAAATCAGCTTGGAGAAAGACAGCTAATTAAGGCAATTTAGGCTTTAGAAAGGTTTAACCTTTGGTATCTCCTATATTTAATTAATATTTTTAATATTTGTTATTTCCACCAGGCATCGAATACAATTTTAAAAAAAATACATATTTCTGAGATTTCAGAGAAGCAGCTTTGCTTCCAGTTGAGGCATATTATTAGTTTGGCTTAGTACAAGACAGTTTTCTTTAATTTGCAATGTCAGACAATTACAAGGATGATGGAAAATACCTATCATGCTTACAGTCCCTTGAATATCAAACATCCTTTCAAATCTACTGGGAAATTCCCCACAGCACTCAAAGAAATCAAAACAACCAATCCAATTTTGGTGTGGAACATATACATTTAAATAACATGATAAGGTGTACAGTAAGACAAAAACTCTGCCTACATTCTAACTGAAGAAAATTTGTCCAGGTAAGTAGTATAATGTCCATTTCTAGGAATATTGTTTAAAAGCAAATCCTAAATAATACAAAAAAATCTTCCTATTGTTTATATCAAGTTTGACAATTACATGACAATTATCTGCAATAAATCTTAAATCTAGCTACAGTCCTGTATCATTGTTATACATTTTAAAAAATTAAAGAATCATCTGCAATGGTATTATTAGACCATAAACATTAGTGAAGAACAACATCACTGCATCTAAATAATTAAAAGATAGATGTAGAAAAAAATTACATCTCAAAAGGAATTAATTGGATTCTCACTCTTGAAAACAAATTAATGCACTTTTAAAATTTAATATTTTACCAATTGTTTCATTATTTTAATTTTCTGACCAGATTACTTATTTTCCAGAGAGGTGCCATTTTGACACTGATGGGATTTCTATTTTTAAGATATTTTTCTCAGCTTGAGTTCTCCAAATACTGAGTTCCATTAACAGATTAGTGGTGATTATAATCCTACACTTCTCACACACAGCAAATTTTGAAGGCTTTTTTTTAACCCCAAAGTATCTCTAGCTAGAGAGAGAATTTAAAGTTTCTTTAATTAGATATCTTATCCATTCATAATAACCATACTTTGTTTTGTTAATCAGATTCCTAAAACTTTGGATGGATGGATGGATGATAGACAGAGATAGATGGATAGTTAGATATGAGAAAGAGAGAGGGCGGGGAGAGAGATACATACAGAGTCGTCCCCCCCCTCTCTCTCTCTCTCTCACACACACACACAGATAGACAGAGAGACACAGAGAGAGATCTAAGAACCAAAAGCAAAATTATGCAATAAGGCACCAAGAGAAACGTTTTTTTTTTAATCTAATGCCCAACAGTGATAATGCCTTTAAGAAATACATTTAAAAAATGTCATTTGGAAAAGACCAAGTCCACAATGCTCAGCACTTAGATATAGGGCAATGGCAGTCATGGGAGGTTGGACTTAGTTCATTTGCAGCTATGCAGTGATTGTAGGCTGATCCCTCTTTCCACTCCTCCTTCTGGCTCTGTCTGTCCTTCTCCTACAATTATTTCTTTATTGTCAAGAACTTACTTTGCAACCTGCAAAATAAATCGATAACCTCTAGCAATATATTGACTTACTGGAATGTCTCTGGGTTCCACATGGACTCTAAAAGTATGGGTAGGGCATGTGTAATAATTTCAAATATTTTACAATATTTAAAATATATTAATATTCAGAAAAGGATATGAATTTGGCTGATAGATAGACTTTTTCCAAATAAATTTCAAATAATGCATAATTCTACTGTGTACATTTTTCTTAGCCTTACTTCTGTATTTCAATCTATACAGATACCTTACATTGGGGAGTGGCCCCCCAAAAAAGTTATACAAAATCTGGGAATAAGTCCACAGCTGATATGTAGCAATTAGAAATAATATTTACTTAAACATTATGATTTGTAGTAGTATTTATAACAATACTATTCAAATTCCAGTTTTGTATTTGTGCATATAAGTATCTACATGTACGCTGTGTGAACCTTTGATGAGAAAATTCTATATTAAAGTAATTTGACCAAATCATCCTTTTGATCACTGAACTGGTAAATTGATTTGATGCATCTCATTGAACCTGGTGCCATCAGATTGATTCAGTGGATCTTTGTAGACTTTATAGATTTAATTTTTCATATCTAATTGGTTTGATTTGATTTTTTTGAATCAATATTTCAAAGCAATTCAAGTGACAAAAGTGAACTGATGATTTGAATTGGATCTTTAATGTTTTACATACCTTTAATGCATACTTATACAAGATAATTAATGCATGATGAAATAAATAGCTAGGTGAAAGAACCTTGAAGTTTCCAAATTTTTGATCAGCATTCTGATTTCTAATGATATTAAGCAATGTTGAAAAATACTTGATAAATAATAATTAACAATAAAGGCATGCTAGGGTATTTGCAAATATAAAGATTTGCTGCGTTGGACCAAACTTCACTAATTCAACAGCAGCATGACAACTCTTTAGGAGATTAAACACAGCATTGATTAGATTCAAGACAACTATTGTATTAAAATTCAGCATCGTTTTTTCCCCTCCAAGAAAGTTACAAGAAATAAAGCACTGAAATATCCAAACTTTCTTAAGTTTTCACTGTGAAATGTTCACATTTGTATACAGTGTACATAGATGTATTACATAAAATGGCCACCTTATCATTTGTCATGAAAATTTAATAGCAAATGAAGGTCACAGAAACAGAATGTTTTTTTTTTATGCGTGTATCCTAATTTTGGTTATTGGTTTTTGTCAAAAAAATATAATCTTTTTCTTATTATTTGCATCATATAATAGACCAAATCCAGTTTACAAATAACAGGCATTTTTTGTGCTTATGCTAAGGGAAAAAAAAACATATAAAGAGTAGGTTGCTTCCTATCTGTTTCAAGAATCAAGAGTGAGTATACAATGATGCACATCTAATACATATCTTCTTGAGGCTGTGCCACAAATCTGCTCTAGCTTTCTACTGTTAGTTGGAATTGGTTGAAAACTTATGAAACATGATATTCTTACTGTTCCTAAAAGGATATGCTTTTAAATATTTTTTTCTACCTCCACCCCAACTCCATGCTGTGTTCTAAGAGAAACGGAGACATTTCTAACTGTACCATATATCAATCTAGGTTAAAATTACAAAATACAGCATGCATTCTATATATGATATGAACAGTTAAGCTACAAAATATCCTGACTCCAGTTTTTAAGTTTTTCAGCAAATGTACTTCCCATGCATATTTAATGAAAAGTACACTAAGTCTTCCCTGCTTTAAAGATACATTTTTTTTTACTATTGCATATATAGTCTACAGTCATAAATAAAATTTTAATTAAAATAATATTCAGTGCAAATATCTTTGCTGTGCCTTTTATGACCCTACCTTCTACCATAATCATAGATTACAAGATTTAAGCACCAAACAACAACTCCACTACTAGTTTGAGGCAATGAAACAGGAAAGAACATTATGAAAGTTTATGCAGCTTGGATGGTCCATGTATGTTGTAGAAGTCACTAGTTATAGCTTGCTGTCTCCTGTTCAACAGTTGTAGCATATTTGTCTCATTCTAGCTACTGCAAGTGCAAAGCCACTAAAAATGGCTTGTCCGTAGCAAATCTCCTTTGACTTATTAGCAACCTCTTTGGTGAAATGATCACAATGGGATTCAGTTGCAGTCAAACGCTCCAGCAATCACTCTCTTCAGTTCTAGTATCCCCAGAAAAACAAGCATAAAGATGAAAATTAAATTAAATTAAAAAAGAAGCATGTTGAAACTTTTTAAAATATAGCCTATTAAGAAGCGATCTGAAATTGTTCACCTTGTTATAAACATGTATAAAGGCAGCATTTGAAATTCTCATGGCAGCTCATCAAGCACTTGTAGGAGCACTGCTATAGAAGAAAAAGTTAAGTCTCCCTTATTTCTGGATTGTAGGACCCCTCCAAATATTTTTTTTCTATCATGTTGAATATGCATGAGACACATGTATGCAAGCTAATGTGGGATACTTTTGCCCTATTATTGCTATGGGTGGTCAAAAAAATGCAAAGCTGTAGTCACCAGCATATTGTTCTTAAGGTAATTTAATTCCTGCACTGATAAAAACTCAACACATGAAAGAAACTATAGCAAGAAAATATACATTCCTAGTAACAAAAAAAAACCCATCATATATCTTATATTTATAATTTGAATTCATCTTTGAACTATGTTTGGAAAGCTTTTCCAGATCCTCAATGTGACTTTACCTGAAGAAAATAAATTTTACGACATTCACAGAAATTCAATTGAACTACAGGATGCTTTTAAATGAAATGTCCATCGTTGGCCACCAGGGAGACAATTTAAGAGGTAGCAAAATATGGATATCCATTGAAGGGAACTCTGATGCAATATGGCCACTGAACACAACTCAGGGATTGAAAATGGTAAATAGTTCACATTTCAATTCACTTATGATCCTTCACAATTTTTTAGAAAGGAGAGGATATGTGACAATGCAACACTCAAAAGTTATCACTCCTTTATTAAGAGAGGATTTTGTATATTGAGTTCAAGTGAGAAATTGTGTGGTCTCCTTCTTAGACCAGGATGTCTGTCTGTCTATCTGATAAAATAACTCTGTGATAAATGTAGTTCCTATGGTTGAAAAATAGAATACTCCTGTGGTGAAATCTTTTCGAGAATTTTCATTGCACACTACGAATATTGCCGCAAATTGCTATTGTTATTATTGTAATATTTCCTAACCTAATATTTTACAAAAGATTAAATGTCGATATTTATTTACCTAAATTAGTTCCATCTCAAGCCCAGTAGCATCTTCAGGTTAGTTTTTTGGATGAAACATGCTCATAGGTGAAAACCCTTTGACAGTACACCAAGGAATCCCAGGGATGGGACAAGAATATCTGTTATTTCTCTATCTTTCACATTCCTCTGCAAACATCAGTTCAGGTATCATGTATTAATGGAGAACCACTAGTGCATGAACTAATTCCTGTCTGTAATTTTGTCCCTGCAAATTGGTGTTTAATTGTCTGAATTAAAAAAAAAGAGCTGGTGTTACGCTGCAGTTAAAGATGAACTGATACACATCACAGGCAACAATTAAATGTCATGTTTTATTGCCTGAGATGAATCTTTCCTCGGTATGGTCTTTAAAGGCAAGGGATTACTTTGCACTTCTTAAACAAAACATTTCTAATTAAAACTGCTGAAATTTGCCTAACAGAATATTTTGGACACCTTTCTACATGAACAAATGTGTGGGTTTCAAGTCACTATATTCTATGTGATGCACTCTTCTTAAAGAGCATGTTGAGGAGGAAGAATGGGAACGTCAAAGAAGTCTGATCAAATTAACCCCAATATATATATATTTCATTCTTAGAAAAGCCAGGCGACCAAACTACCATAAACAGAATAAAAATCACAGTTATTTTACTCCTCTTCATGTTAGAAATTAGAGCATAAATAGTGGCACACCACCTCCTTCCCATTTTCCACTTCATACTCTTCACATTGACAGTAAAGTGATGGATAGTGCTTGAGTTAGGACCATTCATTCAGCTCAAAGGTAGGACAGTGCAAAATGTACGATACTTTTGATTGGTTCTCAGAGTTCTGGCCTTTGCAATTTCCCTGCGGTCACATGATTGCTAGCCTGGCACTTGGTGTTTGCAATTTCCCAGCTTGACAAACAAAGTCAATGGGGAAGCTATCAGGAAGTCAGAAATTGCAATCATGTGAGGTCCTTGCTTAATTACCTGAGTGAGTAATCCTTCATTTATGATGATAAGTGGGACTACCAGAATTGCCCTTGTTAAACAATATGGTCATGTGACATTGCATTCTACAACTGCATTATTTAGCCATGGACATTCCAGTTCCACTTTTCATTGTAACTCAAGAATCACCTGTAATTATGTAAAATCACTTCTATTTTTTTTTGGTCACCACAAAAAGGTCTACTAATGATCCCCTTTAATCCCCTTTAAAATTGTGCAATGACTAAAGATGTTGCTTCTTTCCTATTCAACAAGTCTATTTCATCTTTCAAAAAACTGTAAGGAAGTCAGAGAATTCATCCATGTTAAATTTTAGCATTATTTCCATAATAAGGAGAAAAGATGAGAAACAGGGATTAAATTGATAAAATGGCAGAAGAAGACCACATGAAAAAGCATATAATATGTCCTTTGTGATTTATGAGAAAACCTGCTACCAGAATCTCTTAATTATAAAGATTTATGCATTTTTACTCTTATATTCTTTTGCAGTAAAGTCAGATATCATGTTGCTCAACTCATGCAGTGACTTCATCTGCAATTCATAGTACATACAGTAAATGTAAGCACAATTCCTGTTTGGATATGTTAATGAAGGCTCAAGCAGTAGAATATGCTGAGCTTTTGATTTGTGTGTGTGTGTGTATTTGTTTCATCACAGTGAAAACTCCTAAGAGGTCATCCTCAGAGCAAAGCATCATGGGACAGATCTGTTATCATGGCCTAACAGATGCTCTTAGAGCCCTCCAGGGTACAAAAACCTTCCTCCAAGGAAGAGTGATTATATCTAGGGCACTTAAGGGTTCTAGAAAAGATGGCAGCCATAAAAGAACAAACAGAGATGTGGGAAATTAGAAATCACACTGAAAGATTGACAAGTGAAATCTCACTTGTCTTCTACTAGTGCTGGGGAAAGCAAACTGAGACCCGAAGCCTTGTTTGCAGAAAGAAGTAAATAAGAGTATCTGAAAAAGAAATGTGGGTTAGTTTCCGGGCATATCTTCTGTTGTACTTACGTACTGTTGTATCCTCACATTTGTCTTTAGAATTTCTGCTGCATTCTTGTATCTTGTCTCATGTTGTCATTTTTAATTTACTAGACGGGTTGTGGCTGTCACACTGTTAGCTTACAATGATGGGTACAAAAGGGAAATTTTGAAAGGAATGTTATCATCCTAGTCAGTTAAGTCAACAGCCTTTTGGCAGTTCAATCCTGTGCTTGTTGATTCACAAACTTTCAGCAGAGATTGCATCCTTGGGATATATTGGATTCCGTCTTCTCTGATCAGAAAAACTGAGTTCCCATACCAGACTCCTCTCCCTGCTGCTACTCCAATGAATTCCCCAGTTATTTGCAGTGTCGGTAACTCACTGTATGGGAATCAGCAATCATTCCTGTCTCACTCCCTATCTCTGTCTCTCTTTCTCTGTGTGTTTGTGCTTGCACAAGTGTACATGCATGCATTTGTTGTTCAAAATCCATAATGGTGGACAGAGCACACTGTTGCAAATGGTGTCTTTATAAAAAAAAAAAGGGGGGGGAGGGGAGGTGGTCTATCCATACATGTACAGAAAGGAAAGACTTTACACAATAATGCTCTATCTGCCAACTTGCCAGTTCTGCACACTTAAAAACCTGCATAGACCCAGCTGGTGTTTAGAATCTCAAGTAGGAACTCAAATCCTTTCAGCTGTCTATCACGGCCAAGAAAAACCTAGATGAACAATGAGAAGTGACTAGCATTGGGAAATTCGAAGCATTCCTCTGCAGAGTCCTTGGTGCTTTCTGAGCTTGATCGTTTTCTGGCAGATGCTTCATTACCTAAACTAGGTAACGTCATTAGTGCTAGCAAACATCCAAGCTCAGAGAGTTAGATCTTGAGCCACAAACATTTTCTTCTATCAGTATTCTTCTGCCCTTGCTAAGCAGCTTCTGGTCAGCTAGAGGAGAACGGGAGACTGTGAGGTCCAAGCTAATCTTTACTTGTATCTTGGATTGCTCTACTGGTATATGCATCATCCCAGAAGAACCATCAAGTTCATTTTTGTTTGATTTATTTGGTTTCAGGAAAGCTTAGGCATTGTTTATTTATATATTTGGCTTTTTTTTCTTTTTGTTTGGGCCTTTTTATTCTCCAATCTAAAATGAATAATAATTAGAATGATGGATGGGGCTTCAGAGAAGCAAAGTTGAATGAGTGAAAAATTATGGCAGCACTTTCCATTTGTACCCACTTCTACAAACAACAGGGGATTATAGAAATGCTTGCTAGATCGGCCAGAAATGACAAAAAAAATGAAGTAAAAGCTAAAATAATCCAAAATTGTATTACTGTCTCAAAACTCAAGTCATCATTCATTCCAATGAAGGTAAATAAAATCAATGAAATAAAACTTTTTTTCCCCTCATCTTGTTTTAGGGCTTTACTTTACATCCATTAAAGAACATTCATTTTTACCCTACACATGTCAATTAGGATTAAATGATAAACATTTATCAAGTTTAGATAGTTCAAACCGGGCAATGGGTCCTGCATTTTAGGCCAAATATTGCAAAATATTATCAATGGATATAGCTTACTGAATGGTTCCTATGAATATTAATACCAAAAAAAAATTGAAAGAGGCCTTTGGTGAGAAGAATAAAATAACCTAAAATAGATTGTGTGCATGTGTTTGTGTTCATATGCTTGTGTATGTTTACTTTGAAGAAATGTGGGTTAATTTTTTACCAAAGAGCAAAGCCAAAAGCTTTGAATCAAATGTTTTATCTTAGTCCTGTCATTCTCCTTGATAAGGAACTGCTTGGCCCATCAGCACAACAGACAGAAAACTTACAAAGAGTTGAATTTAGAAGTGGTATGTGACTGAATTGTTGACGTGAAAGTAAGTCACTAGGAAACAAGAAGGCTCCACTTACATTTTTATCAGTCACATGAAGTGCAACTGGCAATTTCCAAAAATCAGGGGTGGGCTGCAAAACATTTAGCAAGGGGTTCTCTGCCTGGTTGTTGGGTGGGCATGGCCATGGTGGATGTGGCCTAATCGGCCTCCTGCACCATGGCAACGGGGACCATTTTTGCCCTCCCCAGGCTCCGGAGGCTTTCCTGGAGCCTCTGGGAGGGAGAAAAAAGCTTCCCCTGAGCTCCAGAAGCCTTCCAGAAGCCAGAAATGGCCCCATTTCTGGACTACCGGAACTTCTGGGAGGCCCATTTTTCCCCTCCCTGATTCTCCGCACAGGCCCTGCATTTACCTGGGATCCAAAATGGGATCCAATATAGCATGCATCCATCATTGTCTCCTGGGCTCATTCATTTTCAGCGCATGCTATGCAGAGCTGCAGGGAGAGGTGCATCCATCCAGCCTCCTGGTCTCTTCAGGATTCAAGCAATTGGCAGTTCTCACTTAGTTTCTTTAGCCAGATTTATTGAAAGGTAAATTGTTTTCACTTTAAGAAGAAGCTATTTTATTTTTGAGCCTGCTAAAATGGGAATTTTATCAACCTCTTAGCCATGATTTCTGTTTGAAATGGTAAAGAGGACATTCTTTTGATTGGAAAGGAATGCCTAGATTTCCCAAATGGGAATTTCTGAATCTATCATTATACCTAGCTACCTCACTTCGTTACTTAAATTTTATTTCCTAGTTGAAATTTTTTCCATATCACCCCATGAAATACACCCACTCATTAAGTCTTCCTATAAGGTTGTCCATGTTCCCTTCTGTTGTGTCCAAGTCTTTGCAGAAGGAGGAGATCTCATCTATCTTGAAGGAGGAGGTTATGTTCCCTTCTCAAGAGGTCAACCTACTGTTACAGCATTGGATAACTTTCAACCAATTTACAAACTTGCCTTTGGGAGGAAAGTTGTTGAAAGAATGCTAGGTGTGCAACTTTAGAGCACCTGGATGAAGTATTTTATCTAGACTATTTTTTCAGTTAAGCTTCAGATACCAAATACCAAAATAAGTCATCTTTGCGGATCCATCCTGGTCCTCCTGGGCCTTTTG
Organism: Pseudoxyrhopus heterurus; assembly: GCA_032468235.1. Taxonomy (NCBI): domain Eukaryota; kingdom Metazoa; phylum Chordata; class Lepidosauria; order Squamata; genus Pseudoxyrhopus; species Pseudoxyrhopus heterurus. The sequence goes on along the minus strand of JANHJO010007077.1, from coordinate 33,811 downwards.
GCGGCTTTCAACCATAGTATCTTCTATGACTGATTCCAGTTGGTGTTGGGAGAAGTCCAGCCTAAGCCTCTCTTGTGATGTGCCTCAGGATCTGGATCTCCTATTCAACATCCACATGAAACTGCTGGGATGATTTAGTGATTTAGTGGCATAGGGTGTGGTATCATCAGCATGCCAATGATATGCAGCTATATATATATATTCACTCCATGCTGGGTGGGCAATGCCATTTAAGTTCTTGCCAAGTACCTGAAGTCTGTGAGAAACTGGATGGGAGGAACTGATTGCCACTTAAACCTAACAAGACTGTATACTTTGGAATTTTAGTTGGGCTCCAGGGTTTAATGAGTTGTCCACTTTGACTCTGGATGTAATAGCACTCCCCTGGACAATGTTGGTTCACATCCTGAGTGCTTTCTTGGAATTGTAGCTCTTTGAGTGCATGACTCATGTTCATTCATGGACTGGAAGGTCTTGTTTATGGTCATTCACCCCCATAACACTTCCCAATGGAATTATTACAATGCATTCTACACAGGGTTGGCCTTGGAGACCATCCAGAAGCTACATTTGGTCTAGAACGTGGCAGTGCACTATTTTCTGTGAACCCTGCAGTTTGCTTGTGCTATACCACTGCATTGACTTCCAGTATCTTTCTGTGTGCAATTCAATTTTAAAGCAATTATATGGGCCAGATTATTTGCATGACAACCTTTCCCTGAGGGTATCTGCCCAATCCCACTAAGTCAGATAGAGTGAGCATGCTCCAAGTTCTTTCTCTGAATTGTTCCTATTTGGTGGGACCTTGAAGTATGCCTTTGGAACAGCCTTCTGCAGGCCCACTATCCTCTTAACCTTCGGAAAGGCCATTAAGACTGGCATTGAACTAGGTTGGGGATGAGTCAGTATATATTGATGGAGTTATAGTGCCTTGATAGAAAGTTGTTTCTCCTTTGTATAGGTAATTTAATTGGCTTTATATGTGTTTTATTGGTTTTGTTATGACTGCAGAATATTATTGCATATAAGAGAGGTGTTCATATAAATTTTATACATGTATTCAGAAAAATAAAGAAAGCCTGTTCTTCTTTACAATTATTAGTTTATAATTGAGATTTGCCATGTTTCAAAAGGATACTTGAGTTAAAATAACCTGAAGGACAGCTTACCAAAGTGGGGAAACAAAAAAAAAAAACACTTACTGCATTCATTTAAATCCACCACGTCACCTCCATATGAGTGCTTCATGCCAATTCCGAACCAGCTCTGAACTTGTTCAGTTGCATATTAGTGGGTTTTGAGAGCTAAATGGGGCAGAAGTTTCTGCAGGATTTAGCACTTTTGTTCTTCTAATAAAAGCAGCACCGGGCTATTGTGATACAAGCTCTACTCTGCATGATGTATGTACAAAAATGATAAAGCTCAGATCATGATAATCTAGTGATACCTTTGTCACTTGCCCTCTAATATTCTCTGCAAATGGTTCTGGAGTCCAGATTTTTTTTTCCCCCAGCTGTGATATATGTAAGAACAAAGCAATGCTTAGCTCATGTGTTCTTGCTCAA
>JANHJO010007075.1:5851-17370 GCA_032468235.1 Pseudoxyrhopus heterurus | reverse complement strand
TTATGTCCAAACAATGAACAAGTATGAATAAATATCAAAGACACTCCCCTAATTCACATGAGTATAACAAAGGGAGGAGGTAAAGCACAATCATATTTGCAAGATTTTGATATTATGGCCAATCATAGTAAAAAATAATTTGAGTTTTAATGTGGATTTGATTTCTGATCTACATCTTGGGGCTCCCAGAGAATAGATTGCAAAAATATTTTAGTCCCAACTGGAATATTACCATGAAAGACCAAATAAAATGTAAGTATTGGCTGAAGTCGTAACTGGACATCAATGACATCCAGGTGAATAAAGTGAAAATGATAGGGAAGGTTCAGGCAAAAGGGCAAAGAATGTATGACTATGCAGTTTTAAAGTAAGGGTTTCTAATGTTAAACAAAAACTATCCTATAGGGATGCATGATGTTAAACAAAAACTATCCTATAGGGATGCATGAGCTAATCTATGCCTGGTGGTCCATGCCTGTCCATATAATGGTCCATATAGGGAATGAAATGGAGCTGTTGTGTTCAATATAGGGACCAAATGTAAATGTCAAGATGATGATTACCATCCAAATTCTTGTTCTATTTCCATCGGGTACAAACAGATCATCTACCCAATAAAGTACCAGATTATGAATATCAAATTGTTCTGGGACATTTTAAGTGTATTTCTTTCCCTACTCCCAAGCAATCTTGACAAGATGCATGTGAACCAGGCAACTGTCCCACATACTTTTGAAAAGCTTGATCTGTTTTCATTATTTAGAAATATTATTTGGAACATTATTTTATCAATTATTACAAAGTAACAGACTCCGTTCCAGTTATTTGGGCAGAGCGAAAAGCCAGAGTTAATTTCCAATCTTTCGCTCGGAAATTCTTCTATCCAATGCCTCTCTACTTTTTCTTACTAAATAGACATTATTTCAATCCCCTAATTCCCTATTTCCTAACCTGCTGCTTTCCGACATGCATGGCACTGCAACAACCAAAGTCTCCAGGAAGAATGGCCCCGCAGCCTAGGAAAGCGCTGACTTGAAGTTACATCCTACTTAGAGAGTACCAAGTTGGAAAAGACTACTTTTAACTTTTACAATATTTGAAGATAGACAGTGATCAATCTTGCTAATTCATAGCTCCTTTTGCAAGCAATGCTTATCTACCTGGTTTTGAAAGGACCACAGCTACAATACCAAAACATTCATCAGTCATACCATCAGCCTCAAAACTCATCCATAAGCCAATCTCAATAATTTGGAGATGCATCTTGAATAAAATAGAATAGAATTTTATTGGCCAAGTGTGATTGGACACACAAGGAATTTGTCTTTGGCGCATATGCTCTCAGTATACATAAAGAAGAAGAAAAAATAAAATAAAATAACATACATTCATCAACAATCATAAGAATCATAGATACAACACTTAGTGATAGTCATAGGTTACTAATAAGCAATCAAATCATACTAGGAAACGTGAGTGTGACAGTGTACTAGCAAAGCAATAGTTTGCAATGTCTCCCTTTTTCTAAGCTGCTCCCAGCACCCTCACCAATCCTCTTGTTTACCCAGAAAGACTACCCCAAATGCCTGACTCAAGTGCTCCTAAAGCAGGCCTCTCTCTGTTTGCATGTGCCCTAAGTATAGCTAATATTTCATTATTATGGCTGGTTGCACAGTCAATCATATGTTTAGACTGGCTTTGATGTTTTTATTGAGTCCTTCCCAAGGATCTGGGATAGGCAGATGTTGTTGGATGGTGTTGAAGGTATTGTCCCAGAATGTAAGTTGTTCCAAGTGAAGTTGCCTTTTGCAATTGACTGACGGTGGTGTCGTCAATGCCATTGTGGCGTCCAGATTTTTAGAATTGCACCCAAGCCACCTATTACTATTGGTACTATCTTTGCTTTAGATATGTTTTTGTATTTCTTCTCCTTTATTTTTTTATATTCTTTGGGACAAATAATATCCCGAAGAATGTCAAGTCAGGCAGTCCCACTGGTAAGAATACCAGGCATGCTGTGCTCTGCTATTCTCACCATCAAAGGAGTGTGAAATCTTACATTTACACTTTTTAAGTGAAAAGAGCTCAATTGTTAATTGACGCTTCAGCTACTATGTAGAATATTTTGAAAAAGTGAAGCCATGAAAAAGACTTTTTATGGATTCATCTGGAGGAACAGATTCATGAGCAGATACCAACATCTTTGTTTTTAAATAAATGCACCATTGCTTTATGTACATTGTGTAGGCAGTAATTCTCCACCCTACCCCAAGTGTGCCTATATAATTACATGTAACTATATTTGCTCACATCCTTAAAAGCAGATCATTAGCTTGGATGGAGGCTTGTCCAATTGGAGGTCTAAGGAGATTCTCAATCATCCAGGTCAGGGTTGTCCCAAAGGTGCTTTTCCTAAAGGCAACTGGGCTTCCTTGGTTTTTTTCTTTTCATCCAAGAAACATCTTTAGTTCAGGAAAAAAACAAAAAAGTCCAGTTGCCTTTTGGAAAAGCATCTTTGGGATTGTCCAGCTGGAGGTTACTAGGATCAGAGGGCTGAGCTTCTAGGAATCTACTGTGAATTCCCCCTGGCCATTTTAGCAATCAAAATTGTTGCTATAAAATATCTACCTCAATTAGAACCATAGATTTGGAAGGTACCTCCAAAGTCAGCTAGCCCACCTTCAGGCAGGGCAAGAAACCCATTAAAATAAGCTGGCATGAACTTTGGCTTGAAAACATAAAGGAGGACATTTAATCAGCTTCCAGTTACCCTCTCAACAGTATGCTGCACTGTCAGGAAATGCTTCCTAAATATTTTGTTAGCCTTTTTTTCCTTATAATCTGAACCCAAGAGTTGAGGTTTTTTTCTATTTTTTCTTAATTGTTTTTCAAGCCTAGGTGATTTTTTTTGATGGTTAGGTTCACCCAAGGAACTATTTAAACTTATTTACAGGCTTGCAATTACACTTTCCATCTGTTTACGGGCCACAGATACAAGATGTTTATCACTAATATAAATGACAGCTCTTCCAATATACGAAGACAGCTCACATCTCATGCCTCATCAGTCCTAAGTCCAGACTAAACATTCCTAATTTCTCCAATCTTCCTCCTTGACTTGGTTTGCAGGAGCCAATGATTCAAAGGTTCCTCTGTCCAGATGTAACACCTTCCTGGAGGAAACTATCAAAGTCATCCTAGCCTATTTATAGTCGACCCATAGGTTTCGAGATTTAGAAACATCTCAAAATATAATACCTTTGCATGTATGAATCTGCAGGCTACAGTATAGCAGGAACCGTCTTCATCTCTTTATAAGCATAGCTATGTAGCTATCAGACATGGCTTTTATTGAAACTGGGACTTTTCTGCGGTAGCACCCAAACTTTGATTCAAACTCTCCAGAAAAGCTTTAATTAGCATGAGCTTCATTACTGACTCTGCTTGTGCATTCTAAACAAACTTCTCATCTCTTTATTTTATAGCTTTGTTGCCATGGAAACGTGAAAAGAGGAGGGTAATTTTTTCATATATCCATGTCATTACTCATATCACTATTCATACTATTAACTCTTATTTTTCCCCGTCTACCTTTTATCCATACTTGATCCCTTTTTCTTTCTTGTCCATTTCACTAGTCCTTAAATTTTATGGTGCCAGGAATCTTTAAAATAACAAATTGTGTGAGAACAATCCTCTCCATGAATAATACAGACTGTAGTGTTGGGCCCCCCAGAAACAATAAATGATGTTGATCTCCTTCAAATATATTCTTGATTCATGACCTACGGTTTAAAAACTGCAGATCTAGCCCCTTGATACTGCCAAGAACTGATGCAGAGGATCTAGATCTAAATCTGTATGAACATAATTGCTTTATTAATTTCATAGATTTGATTCAAAAATACTTCTGACTCATCAGATCAATGCTTGAATATTTAATACTTCAGTATAATCAAGATAGCCTCTGCTCAAGACACAGGAGCTGTATACATACAGTGGAAGGAATGCTCATTAAACTTGACAGCTACCTCTGGTAACGGTTTGTTATTATGCATATCCCATAATAGCCCCCAAGATTGTGATTCCTATATATTCTGTTTTTCAGTGGCTAAAAACCAGCTGAGGAAAAACTGAAGTCGGTTGCCATTTCATGTTACTTATTGATTGGGCAAGCTAATTTACTAAGATAATCTACCCTTTTGACATTCTGTCACTCTGAATAATATAACTTGATGTTACAGTTCATAATGTAGTACCTGATGGAACTTCCCTGACCACAAAGCTTCAGCACTGAAAAGGCAGAAGGATGCTTTCAACCCAGATATTTGAGTGCACAGTCTTTCAAGAGCCTCGACATGTCATTTTAACCTTAAACCACACCAGTCAACATCATCACATAGTTGCAAGGCCTAATTTCTAATTTGCTGGATTTGGTTCTATATTTAGAAATACATGCAAGATGCATCTGAGAAGCTTTTTTTTGAAGCCTAATAATCAATGAAATAGGGCTTGTACCAAATTGTCATTTGCATAATGGCAAAATGCAATAATCAGGAATCCAAGACAGTTTATGATGGGTCAATGGTCATTAAAAAAAAATATTATGTTCCATAGAATCTCTAAATGAGCAAAAGCAAAAAATGCTGAAGAAGCTTCTTGGATGAGAAGCAAAACGTCTTCAAAGAAAAACCAGAAAGTCCAGTTGCCTCTTGAAAAAGCACTTTTGGGATATCCAAATGTAACTTTTTCAAGTGGCAAAAATTACTTCTCACTGTGTTTAATTATTCCATTTTCTGTATTTAAATTCAATTCATCTGAATTAAATCCAATATCATTCCTGTGCTGGACCTGCCACAAATGCTCTTTCAAGGAAAAGAACTTCCTTGCTGCCCTTATATTTAAATGAAATGTTCAAATGATAATATTTGGAAGGTTGCGGTAAACTGAAATAAAAGTTACTATCACCACATTAAAAAATTAGTAAGTAGAATAGAAATGCTGCCTTGCAGGCAGAAGAGAAACTTAATAAAAAAAAATGTGTGGCAAAAATACGGCTATGTTCTGTGGGGTTTATTCTCTACCAAGTTTAGGCAGCCTTAATTTGCACAATTCTACATGATAATGATTCAAGTTACTGCTTACCATATTTGTTCCAATAAATGAATGATCTTTTCTGACGGTATAAAGCCAGTTATTGTACACATCAAAATCTGTTCTATCAATGTGCTTGGCTGAGGACATACACAAGTTGATAAAAAACTAGAGGATGTGTTTTCTCTGCAAATAGAAGATATATAAGACAAACAGCTCTGGAACATATATAACATTTGAACATGGCAAATAAATGTTCTGCTTAAAATTTGTAATAGACAGTTAACATCCATTCAGGGTTAATTCCTTTTTTCCTATTTTGGAGCTTTATAGCAGAATTTCATTGATTAATTATCTAGATATGGCAGGCACCCCATAAAAAACAAGCAAATAAAACCAACAGGTGTTAGCGTTTTTATACAAATTTAAGTACTTCTGTTTTGTAGTTACTTTCCGCTTTTTGATTGCTCAGTGCTATTTTATGCTACTGTTTTTATACATTTTTCTATACTTTTTCTTAGCGTTTTTTGCAATCATGTTATCTGTTATAACGTCATTTTATTTGGTTGTGAGCTTTTTTTTAATAAAAGAAGAAAACAATGAAATGCATACAGGCAACATTGCAATGAAATGTGATATGCTGTACTGGTGAGGAAAGGACAGAAGCAGCATCGATGAATGTCAGAAAAGTAAAAGGTTAGATGAAAAATGTGACCAGGTAAAGACAGAATACAAATGCAAAGTGGCATTTGACACAGCAGAATGCTAAAATGGAGCAACGAAGTTTTGTATGGTTGACTTGGAAGAATCTCCATTTTGAACTGATATTTGCAAATATAATTGAACAATGCCTCCTGCATTACAATTTAATGCCAATCTATTGATTGTCTAGACTTCTATTAATAATTTTATTTGCATTTTGAAAGGAAATGAAGTTTGGAAGAAACTAAATCCAACTCTGGATCTAAATTCTTGAGTCTTCTGATACATTTTTGCTTCCTCATATGTTGTTATATATAGCAATACCACTTAGACCAGGGATGTCGAACCTATGGCACATGTGTCCAAAATGGCACGTGGAGCCATGTCGCCCGACATGCCAGCCATCGCCCAGCCCAGCTGCACTACGCATGCGTGCGCTCCCCCAGGTTTTTAGCCCGAAAAACCATTGTTTTTCGGCTAAAAACCTGGGGGAGCGCATGCATGCACGGGGGGCCTCCGGAGGGGTTGCATGTGACCCTCCCCGAGACCCCCCCATGCATGCACATGCAAACCCCTGGTTTTTAACTTGAAAAAGAGCCGAAAAACAGCTGTTTTTCGGGTTAAAAACCCAGGGGTCGCGCGCATGCACAGGGGGGCACGTGGTGCATTGTGGGTGGGGGGCACATGGGAGCACACGCGCACAAGCACACGCACGATTTGGCACGGGAACCAAAAAAGGTTCAACATCACTGACTTAGACTCATATACCGCTTCACAGTGCTTTACAGCCCTAAGCGGTTTACAGAGTCAGCCTATTGCCCCCAACAATCTGGGTCCTCATTCTACCGACCTCAGAAGGATGAAAAGCTGAGTCAACCTTGAACTTGGTGAGATTTGAACTGCCAAATTGCAGGCAGTCGGCAGTCAGCAGAAGTAGCCTGCAATACTACATTCTAAACATTGCGCCACTAAGGCTCTTTGAATGTGCTATATGCACATTAAATGCTTCTACTCATGTTGTATTTATTAATAAATTGCTACACTTCTTAAAAGTATTCCAACTACATTTTTAATTAATGAAAATTGAATTTGATGTAATAGAGGAAGCCCATGAGTTTCTAATGATTTGAGATGTGATGGGGGAGGGTTTACTTCATTTGATGAATTTTCTTGTGATTATTATAAACTGATTGCATTAGGGTGCCCATTCTCTAATCCTAAGTGGATGTTGATTTGAGCCATGGTGGTGCAGTGGTTAGAATCCAGTATTACAGGCTAATTCTGCTGACTGCCAGAAGTTCAGTAGTTCGATTCTCAGCTGCTCAAGGTTGACTCAGCCTTTTATCCTTCCAAGGTTAGTAAAATAAGGGTTCAGATTGTTGGGGGCAATAGGCTGACTCTGTAATCCCCTTAGAGATGACTGTAAAGCACAATGAAGTGGTATATAAGTCTAAGTGCTATTGCTACTTGATCTTTGGCAAGGATGGACTCTTCTGTATGTCTGCCCCTTGTGGGTTTTTAAATGTTCTTTTGTTCACCAGCTATCTTACACATCCTTCTTTTCCCTACCAATGGCTACTCTGAATTAACTGAGAAAAGGAAAAATAAAACCTGTTTGGAGCATTCATTCATTATTTTGTGGTTGCAGAATCTGTCATTTGCTTACTTGCAGAGGAGTGGTTTGGTTCTGAAGGGAGCTCATTCCCCCTTCCCAAAAAGGACCCCTTTGTTGTATGAAATTTATCTTAAATACTTGCACAACTTTTTGGGCATAGAACTTATCCAGCCAGAGTATGTATGAGTGGATGAGATACAAATTGCGTGCCTGCATAAATTGAATAAATGAATACATAAGTAAAACCTCTTGCTAATAAAAGTCCACTGGGATTCATTCATCCATAAACATTTGTGACTTACTCACTATCCAGAGGAACTTATGGCAAGTTACAATCCGTAATATAAACAAGTACAATTTAAAACACACAATCTCACACAGGGGCTTAAGGGACAAAAAAGCAGCCAGGTTATATAGATACTGTAACAGGAGAGTAAACAGTCAGGACTTCAAACTGGAAGCAGATGTCCTCCAAGAGAAGGACAAAGGTCTTCAAAACACATCCCTAGATAATTTACCTCCTCCAAATGTCACTAAGGCCTCCCTAGAGATTACATGCTTTTTTAAAAATCCAATTTTTTCACAAATTTAGTATCTGGTAAAGATTTATTTTTTTTAAGGTTCATCATTTTAATTTTTTATTTGCTAACTGTAAATAAATGAAAACATACTTACAAGCTAACGTGAGTAAAAATGGCCCCAAGCCATTCAAAGAATTCTTGTGCGCTGCATGCTACATCTGGCTCGCCCTGCAATTTATCACTCTTTAGAATTGGACACTGCACATTTCTTAATGTGCTAAAAGTTACTTTTGGCCGATGAGCCTGTATTTCCTTTTTAGAAAAATAGGACATCAAACTTGCTTCTTCTGATCCTTAAAAAAACAAACATCATCCCACACTGAAAGATGGATAATCACTGCCACAAAAATAAGCATCCTGATTTAAAGTATTCCAGTTCCTGTCATATGAAACATGAAAATAGATCTCTAATCAACTGAAAAGCTGCATTAAAGTGAAATCTCCTTGCAACTACATCCATGCAATTCCCAAAACTCATGACCTCCAACTTTTTCCTCTCATCTTGCTAAGCTCCATTTTCCTTTGAGATAACAAATATTCAGTTCTCAGAGAATGACCTCTCTAAGCCATTTTGCCGGAGTTTAAATAACTAACAATTATTGCAAATTACATATTTTAGATTAACAGACATTTGGGAATAACAAATACCCTTTCCCATCAAATGGGCCATCAAATTATGGTTTTAATGTACTATTATGTTGCATTTAATCTCATACTCAAACCTACTGCTGTACTTTAAATCATTAAGAAACATTCCTTTTTATTTGAAATAATTCCACAATAAGCTGATCTTAGGTGATCTTAAAAAACTAACAAGGATAGAATAGGAGATCACTAGGAAATTCCCAGGGAAATAGACTAGCAAGTTGAAAAAAAACTCAGTGGTACAATGGCAGTGTTATTTCCAAAAAAATTATTTGCATGAGTCCATTAAGATACTTAGAGTTGAGCTTAATTCAAAAGAATCCTACATTCAGACCTAAAAGCAGTCTTCCCAGATTATATAATGTTCATTCTCATATTATCTTATGTTTTTCATATACATATAGGCATCTAAAAACATAAAAATATCAAAAGCAAGAATAATTAATTTTTGTAATTCTATTACCTGTGGGTTGCCAAGTTAGTAAGAAATCAAACACAAGTGGCTTTTTTTCCTTCAGGGCCCAAATTATTCTCTTATATTTTTTATTTTCTGGAGTGAAAGCTGTATCCAGCAAGTCAACTGTAATAACTATTAAAGGAACAAAAAGAATAAGTGTTAATAGTTCACATGTTATTTGGATAATTAAAAAGCTTATCTTTCTTTCTCTCCCTCCCCTTCTTTATATAAGCACAAAAAAGAACCCTGTTAAATGTTACAATTCAGCTCTATTCTCAATATCTACATACCCCAAATGGAAACATATACCAGCACTTCAAAAAAAATCTCACACCTCCAACTATTCCAACAATTTTCTGTGAAAAATTTCTGTGAAGGATTCTCTATTAATGGATCAGGGCAACCACCTTTTCTTGTACAGGTGACTAAATTATTTTTTTCAAACTGAACTCAACTGAATTCCAGTTTCCATGTCTCAACATGGGTGTTTCCCGGCCCCAAATCCTCATAAAAGTATTTAAGAACCAGAAAGATATGGATATTATCTATGAACGATGGATACTTACTGTATCTCATTGGCTTTTTACCAGAATACAAAGAAGGATGGCCTTGCAGTCCAAGCTCTTCGTAAGTATCCTTGTCTACCGATAAAATCAATTTGCCTATAAAAAGCAAAACCCATATAATTCAGAATGTTATAACTATTTCATTTGTGCATGTTTTAACATCAAAAATTAGCAATGAAACATAACTTATCCTAAAAACACACCATATACAATTCCACAAAGGGGTAAAAACATCAACTGTGTTAATTTATCCCCATAAAAGTCTTCTAGATCAATAGCAATAGCAATAGCACTGTATTTATATACCTGCCTATCAGGGCTTGCAACCCTCTCTAAGAGGTTTACAATGTCAGCATATTGCCCCCAACAATCTGGGTTCTCATTTTACCTACCATGTAAGGATGGAAGGCTGAGTCAACCTTGAGCCTAGTAGGATTTGAACTTGCTAAATTGCAGGCAGCTGTAGCTAGTACTAGTTACAAGTTACAAGTTCTTACTGCTCTGACTGCTGCACCACCAAGGCTCTTCAAATTCATGACCTCATTTTTAAACCTTTGCTTCTTTTTCTTTGCATTTAACTCCGTTGATATTAAACTCCAGTTTCTCAAGAGAATTCAGATAGCTGAATTTACTTCTTGCCCTGAACAATTGCTTAATTTATAAACAATAAATTGCTTAATTTCTCAAAAGGTATAAAACGGCTTTTCTGCCTCTGCCCCAGTCTTTAAAGGTTAGGGAAGCCAGCTCAGAAATGTATATAAAGCTCTTTTCTGGATGATAAAGAAGAATGCAATGAAGCAGGAGCTGACCATATGCATTTTCAGGGGTGGCTTGTTCTCTCCCCTGGGAAGTTTTATTGCATGCAGAAGGAGGTGTGCAAAGTGAAATTAACTTACAAATATATATATGTAAGAATTGATTTTTGCAATCCCTCCACTTCAAAAGAAGTGGTTAAAAGTGTAACTCAGACTATGTATGAAGACAACTTGGGTAAGTGTACATGTCCGTGCTTAATTTGAGTTACATAAACACGGTAATTGGCCAAATGATTCATATGTATGCTGTGATCTTCCCTCATTTTTAGCAATTATTGCTTAATCCCACAGAATTAGATAATCAACATTCTGGAGCGATTATAACATCTCTTATATCTTGAATCCGATTTCATACCTGTTGGTAGCAAAGCAGCAGTATTGTCTTGGTCAATTCTTGTATTGTATGTAAGAGCATAACATGAACCTAAAATACACACAAGGTTTGGATGTTTTTTTAAAAAAATAAAATAAAATCACACGCTACTAGAAATATAACACAGAACCACTATTAAGAGGAAGCTCATTTATCTCTAACCAAAAGGGTTCCCTAGATAACTATTATTACAACAATTTTATGAGATGCTGCTATATCTTCCTTCCAACACTACTGCAGCAGTAGCTGGGCCAGGGAATATACTTCCCTCTAGATTCATTCTTGAGAAGCAATACGGGGATGCAATTGCTTCTTCTAGTAATGTCACAAAAGGTTATTGCTTCTGAAAGATAAAGAAAATGTGAGACCTAAGATTTTCATGCAGTGCAGCAGGTTAGCTACTTAACCCGCACATGAGGAAATTCTGCAAATAAAAGGATGAAGGTACTATTAAATGGGGTTTAATATAGTTATGTCCATCACTGTGCATTTTCAATTTCAGCAAATTTGAATTTGGAAATTTACAGAATCCTCCATCCTAAAACGAAAGTAAAATGAAACTTATTCTCTCCTAAGGATTGTAACATACCCTGAGATAGCAATAGCAATAGCACTGTATTTATATACCGCCTATCAGGGCTTGCAACTCTCTCTAAGCGGTTTACAATGTC